>LBNU01005357.1:3804-14941 GCA_014162995.1 Artemisia annua | reverse complement strand
AATTGTATATTCAAACACTCGAGATCCCTAGACAATGATGCATTCTTCTCTTTCAATCTCGCATTTAATTCTTGACATTTTATATTTTGAGATTGACTGGCCATGAGAAGTGTCCGAAGGTCTGAATCTGGATCAGTCATAGAAGCAAGGGGTTTAAGATGAGCATTGTTGTCGTTTACATGATTAGTGTGAGAATCATCAATTGAGACATCTGAGTTAATTTGATCATCATCAAATGTAACGACTGTGTCCAATTGATAATTTTCGTCTGTAGAGAACAATGCATCATTTTGAACCGATTGTTTCGATGTAGATGCAGATGCAGATGGGGTGACAATATCATGTATAAGGCATGAATTAAAGTCGTTTACCTGAGACAGAGTGTCAGAATCATATACTGGACCTGATTCAGTGATGTGGAGTTCCTGCATGTTGGCCATAAGCATAACAGCAGCATTAGCTTCGAGATCTTCCATGTCATCATCAGACTGAGCATTGGCCATGAAGCTGTTGTCATTCAGTTTATTTGTGCCTCTAGCTTCCTCCTGAAGAGCTAATAGAAGTTGCTGTTTGTGATACTTACTGCCCTGAGTTCTTGGAGAAGGACATGCAGTAGCCATATGACCGACTCCATTGCAGTTAAAGCACTTAATGATCTGATTCCCTGATGTATCATTCCCATTATCCCCAAAATCAACCTTCTTCTGAGATGAACCAGAGTTGTTCCTGAAGCTTCCTCCATTGTTGTTAAACCTCTGTCCAGAACTATAACCACCAGAATTGAATCTCCCACTGTTACGGTTTTGAACCTCAACACGGCCATCATGAATCACAGCTTGATTCCTTGTATTAGACGATGATCGGAGACGATTGTTGGACTTGTTAGAAAATTTGCTGAAAGCTCTAGCAATGAGTGCTATTCCCTGATTAAGGCTGTTGAAGTCCTCGTCATCATCATCATCATGTGATTGGTACAAGGGATCATTGTTGTGTGATAGGTCAAGTTGTGTTGGTTGTTGTTGTGAAGAGAGATCATAAGATGAAGTCTTATTCTGAATAGGGTAATTGAAGTGATTCTGTTCAACTGAGTAATCGGGAAGTTGCATGGATGAATTCGGAACATGTGAGTGAGCAACCAATGCTAATGAGTTTGATGTTGGAGACGGTGAAAGGGTTCCTCTCTGAGCACGGTCTTTGTTCACTTCTGACTCATGGTGTTTGAGATAATCATACAACAATCCATACGGTGCATCATGAAGATTCTTTGCCTGACGAACAAATGTCACATATCGCTGCCAATCCGGTCCAAGACACCCAAGAAACTTAGTGTTAACGGCAATCTTTGGTAGTGTGATGTTGTGTCTGTCGAGGTCATTTATGATATTGGTGAAGCGGTGATAGTATGACTCAAGTGATTCCATTGGCTCTATCATGAAGTGTGTGTATTCCATGTAAAGTTTGGATTCCATATCCTCCTGATTCAACTGAGTTCCTTCCATTAGTAGATGAACGTGTTCCCACATGGCCTTAGCATTTTTCTGAGCATCAACACTGCGAAAGATAGGATTTGGTATGCTGTGAAGGATGTAACTCATGGCATATTCGTCCGCTTCCTTATGAAGAATTTGTTCAGCAGTGAGGCGTGTTTCAGGTAAAGCTGTTGAAGACTCAGGTCTAGGTGGAACAGCATTGTCATTAGCAGGAACAGTGTTGAGAGGTGGTACAAATGGACCTTCCATGATAACCTTCCTAAGATATCTGCCATGGGGTTTCTTGAGATCAAGAAATCTAAGGAATCGACTTGACCACTGAACATAATTACCCGGTGTCAACATTGGTGGTGTGTCAAGTGAACCTGCTTCATGCCTCGATTGTTGAGTAGTAATGACCTCACACATCTGATCAAACCAGTGAGACTGTTTTGGCGTTGGAGTGATTTGTTGTAGCATTGGTAAGGGTTGAGGTTGAAATTGATGCATCATGGCATGTTGCTGAGAATACATTTGACTTGGCTGTTGATATGATTGTGCATTCTGTTGATATTGCTGTTGCTGACGAAATTGTTGCAGTTGATGATACGGTTGTGCTTGATAAGGGTTAAAGTACGGTGGTTGAGACATGATTGAAAAACTTGTGGTTTATGGATCTTGTAGAAGGTATAGTACTTAAGACAAATCTTAGAAAACAAATCCCAATGTGATTTCGATACTTGGTTATAGGATGATTTCGATAAAATGTTAAAGTCCAAGTAATCTCGATAAACTGAAGTTCTCGATAAAACAAGTAGGATCTCGATAACTCACGTTGTTCTCGATAAAAGGAGATTATCGAGAAATGTTGGAGACAATTATCGAGATCTTTGGTTCAATGAAGACAAAGTATGTTTTCGATGTATCTGAAAGTAATTTCGATAGATTCACAAGATTTCGAAAGCAAACAAGTGATTTCGATAAATGGTGAAGTTCTCGATAACCTCAGGTTCTCGATAACAAGTATCAAAGTTTCGAGATTATACAATAACGAAACTATCCAATAAGTCGAAGTGTTTTCTTTCTTATACAAGAGAGAAAAGCACTGAGTAAGCAACAAAAACACTTAAGTAGTAATATCGAAAGTTCTCGATAAAAGAGGGTTTAAGGTTCTCGATAAAATGGGGTTTTGTGTTCTCGATAAGTAGCCAAAATGCAGATTTTTCTTTTGTGAAAAAGCAAGCCTAAAACGAGTTTTTAACCTAAGATTCTTGTACAACTAGCATTAAAATGATGAAATCTTAATGAAAGTTGCAAACTTGAACTTTTTAACAAAAATTTCAAAAATCTCGATAAAAAGTACAAGTTTATACGAATCAAAAACAACTCAAAAATTTTGAAACTTTGTTGTTTGTTTTGGTTTCTAACACAAGTTTGTAATCAAATATGTGATAAAAACACAAAAGAAGCAAGAAAGTTGCAATCTTTTTGATGTTAACGTGGTAAAAAACGTGTTTGAGGGGCGTATAACACAAAAAAAAAAAACTACACCTTCTTCTAGCGATTGATACCACTTGTTAGGTCACCATATTAGTAAACACAAGTATTCAAATGAAAGAAATGAGATGAGAAATAGACTTGGTTGATTAAGATCAATATGAAAGATGAAAGAACAAGAGTTTCCTTAAGATATGAAATTAACCAACAATTGATACAAGAGATATGATGTCCTATTTATAGGAGAGGGATAGGGCAACACTCCCTTCCTTCCTTATCATCTATGTCGTGGGCTTTCAAGGCCCATTGGACACTTATTGGACTCGTCTTATAACCAAACGAGTATTAAGCTAAAACGTAACATAAAGTGATAAAACTAGCAACCTATTACATTTATTGAAATGACCGAGACTTGACTGAATAGTTGAAAACTATGATCCTAACACATTTACTTTGAGTCCCCTAGTGGATAAGACAAAAAGGGGAAGAAGATTTACATAGAAGTTGCAACTTGAAGATCCTTGATGATATTGCATGATTTCAGGGGAAGTTCATTTATCTTTCATGACAACTTCAAGGGAAGTTCATGCTTGTTGGTTTTGTCATTATCAACTAGGGGAAGATTGTTGGGTCTAATATTTGAGTTGATAAGACAAAACATATGAAAGATGAAGGACTTAAGAAGAGAAAAGAAGTATTCTTCAAATGATGAAGAATGAAACACAAGGGACTTGCTTGCTAAAGAAGATTTTACTTATTAATCCTTTGTAGTCTTTTGTAACCCTAATTCTCTATTATATAAAGAGAATACAGGGAATTAGTTTTTATGTGTGTCACAATGTAAACTCCAGGAAAGCGTGTGTGTGGCCTAGGGCGTGTAGTTTATGTAAACGCCTAGACTATTTTGTGTTAGTGTGTAGCCCCAAGGATCTTTATGATTCCTGTTAGGATGTAACTGTGCTACACTTGATCACGTAGCATTGGGGCTGTTGGTGTATGTTAGAGTAGAGATGATGACGAGAAACCTTGTTCAATAACAATTGATTCTTTAATTGAATATTCCACCAATTGTTATTGTTATTCCTAGTGCTCTAAACGATCTAAGGAGTCTAATAAACTCCACATAACACTCGACATGTGATTCTGAGATTGGGCATACGTATAGTCGGCTAGGTGAGGAATGAGATGGTATAAAAATATATAGGTGTCGTGTTTAAGATTCGAGAGAACGAGTAGCGTTTTGTAGCATGTTTAGTCGAAACACATGAAATAAATAAACTAGAAATGGGCTTAAGGATTTAGGCCAAATGAATAGTAATTAATGATTGGGCTGAGATAAATTAAGGGCCCGTTTAGTATTAATTTAGGATTAGGGAATTTAATGAGGTTTTAATATTTCGTTAAACTTGTCGAGAACTTGTTTCTCATTTGGTGAATTTTGCAATATCGTAATCATGACCATTTAATATAATAAGAAAAATTTCAAATTTTTCTGTAAAAATGGTGATTAGAATAACGACAGAGATGAATATATAATTAACCGTTGTTAATTATATGAATTTTTGCAGTTCTCTACAGTACCTACTCGTCATTCTGAATTTCGTCCCGAATTTCAAGTTTAACGTGTTTACTTGAGTAGAGAATTTTGAACAGAGAGCTGTCGAGTGATTTTATTCTAAAAATCAAGGAAACGTGATATAACACCCCATTTTTAGGATTGCAGCGGAAAGGGACATGGGGTGCTATACATCGATCACATTGTACAAATATAATAAACAACTTTCATACAAAGATGCATTTAATAAAAGTTCACCTTAGAAGGTATTTAGAGTTTTACAAGAGGTCCCAAAAGTTTACATAGTTTAGAATACATAAGATAATAAAAGTTTTGTCACTTTATTAAGTGAAAATTTATTAAAACATGAGCTATCTTGATGATAATCTTTCCTTGCGCGGCCCATCCAAGCTGGAGATCACTTACGGACCTGAGATAAACATGCTAAAAGTCAACAATAATGTTAAGTGAATTCATAGAGTTTAGTAATAATAAGTTGAATACAAGCATTATTCATCGGACAACAAGTATGATCAGTACTTGTCAGGTTATCAGATTATAATATAGAGCTCATGAAACCGAACCTTAACCTAGTTTTATCATTTGCCCCGATAGGGTAATATTTGCCATTTACCACATATTCTCAATATTATGTGACCGTTGAAAGATGGGCGCTACCCATTCGGCCAGGCTGGTCAATGCCCAATATGCATATTCATAATATTAGCGTTTTCCACATAATTAACGGTTCATGATGGGGACTTAATTGGCAAGAGACACTCAATGTCTTATAATCATGTATTCGGGTCAAGCATACCAAAAAGCTACTTGTATTCGTTTTGTAAAACTAGCATGTATCCCCTCGCGCGGTTTATAAAACATTTAAAAGAGTAAAAACGAGGCTATAAACTCACTTGTAGTGATGGTACAAAGTGTAAGAAACGGATGTGGCAAACAAGGCGCGTTCACAAGCCGCAACCTATCATGAATGAATATAATCTAACTTATATTATATAATGATGTTATGAATGCAAGTGCATATGCTATTTATACCACTCATGTTATTTTCAAAACATATATAATCGTCGAAAATTATGTTTTACGTTGTTATGATTAGTCATACAGTATATTACATGTATATATAGTGTAACGGTGTTCTATATTAGTTATTTGGTGAAAACTTGTGAAAATATCACTTTTCGTCGTAAAATACGATACTTGTAAATTTTCTGAAAACGGCTAAAATGGCCTCGGAAAAACTAGTTGTAAATCAGTGAATATTGAGAGTTAGGAAACAAAATTGGTATTTCTGGAAAGTTTAGCACCATTCCTAAATATGTTCTGTAGTGAAGTTTTGCTAAATGTGCCCAGATTTTAAGATAAATGGTCGAAAGTATGGTGTTTAGGCCAAAACTGCCATTTCTGGGCAGTTTTTGTGAATGTTTGGATGGCTGTAGTTTACTCATTTTAAGTCCAAATGACAAACGGCTTTTTGATTTGAAAACTTGGCCAGGTGCTCTAACTTTTGTTCCTTGGTGTCCCGACTCCAGAAATGAGTCTATTGATGGGAAAATGGTTCCCAACATGGGTGTTTGTGGATTTTCTGGTTTGTCCAAAAAATATACCAAGTGTTAGTGCGGATGGAATTTAAGTGAAATATATATGTTCAAAAATTCGTATCTCCTTCGTTATAAGTCCGTTTTTTCAAGAATTTTATATCCCCGGTTAGCTCTAAACAAGTACTAAAACATTTTTATCATGTTGGTGCATTTTAATGAGGGTTAGGGGCCTGTATTCATGGAAAACTTTACTACATCAGCAACACAATTTCAGGATATGTAAGAAAAACACTTGTAACTTGTTTATAGCGTAACTTTCTCGTTTCAAACTCATTTTAGTCCGTTCTTTTTGCAATGGTTTCATTTTGTTGTTAACTTTCTGAGTATCTTGTTAAAAATAGGCCATGAGTTGCTGAGTTCTCTAAATTTTATAAAAATGTCCAGGCTGTCCCAAATTGTTCAAAATAAATTTGGTATAACTTGTTTTTAACATAACTTTTTCGTTATAAATCCGTTTTTACCCGTTCTTTCGGACATGGTTTCATCTTAAAGTGTATTTTCTTTATCTTTGGTCAAAAATTGGTCCAAACCTACTGAGTTTTCTGTATTTTTAAAATAAGACCAGAAGCTTATATATAATGTCAAAAATGGTTTTCTTATCTTATAACTAGTCCAATTTCATCATCAATCAACTCCAACAATCCCATAACCTACCATACACCTCCTCAAGGTGTCATGGGTTCCTAAATATACCAAACAAATCTCTTCACCAAAAACATTATATATATATATATATATATATATGTATATATATATATATNTTCATCTTAAAGTGTATTTTCTTTATCTTTGGTCAAAAATTGGTCCAAACCTACTGAGTTTTCTGTATTTTTAAAATAAGACCAGAAGCTTATATATAATGTCAAAAATGGTTTTCTTATCTTATAACTAGTCCAATTTCATCATCAATCAACTCCAACAATCCCATAACCTACCATACACCTCCTCAAGGTGTCATGGGTTCCTAAATATACCAAACAAATCTCTTCACCAAAAACATTATATATATATATATATATATATATGTATATATATATATATATCTCATAAAAATTAACAAAACATTATTTAGAGTGGTACAATTTACATATACTTTCCATGCAAGTAAAAATTGAATAGATCATTGTAAAAACATCACTACATAATGAAAATTCATTTGGTTCACTTACTAGAGGAGTTTATGAAGTTTGGAAGAAAACCCTAATAATCTATAGGTTTATATTTCAAAACCTTGTAATAGATTAGTAACTAGCTTCTTGAAAACACATTTTTATCTTCAAAAAAATTATGTTCTCCTTGTTGTTTTGATGTTGCCGTGAGTATCAATGGAGAAGAGAGCAAAGAAATATTTTGATGTTGGTAAATTTTGCATGTATGAGTAAAGGTTGGTAGTAGTGGAGATTATGTAGTAGGATCATTGTGATACATGTGTCCCATGGGACACATAAACCAGCCATGGGGCACAAAAGTGGGGTTAGTGGGTTTTAATTGTGTATTGTTTTGTTTACGGGGTACCGTTTAGTGTATAGTTTGAGTAGTTTTGACATTTTCGGGTACCGGGTTAATTAAAAATAATTTTTAATGGTACCATTGTGACAAAATACAATTGTAAAAATTATAAAAATATAATTTTTGTAGATAGTGGGTTTTTCAATAACTTTTGCTTTATTATTACGAATACCTTCGTAGTTATACGTAATTGATAATTTAAAGTAATTTAATTCCTAAAACAAAAGTGAAAGTGACTTTTTAAATTAGGAATATAAAGAAAATAATGGAGTATATGAAATGTAGAGTGGACATAGTATAGTCGTGGTCGGATGAATTGAATGTTCACGGATAACTTCCGACGAAGTCAATTTATTAAAATATGATAGTTATTTAATAAACTATTATTTAAAATATATGACATGAATTTTTAGAAATGTCACAGCACGTACCACTTTAGAGAGCTTCGTCCCGGAGCTTAACTCGTTGTATCTCCTGACGGTTCATTTGTGAAAAGATGGGGATACTTTCCCTTGATTTGATCTTCGCGCTCCCACGTGAACTCTTGTCCTCGTCGGGTATTCCAACGAACCTTGAAAATAGGGATGAGACTTTGCTTGAGTTGTTTCACCTCACAATCCATGATCTCTACTGGTTCTTCTATGAAGTGTAGCTTGTCATCGATCCGAAGTTCTTCTAATGGAATGATAAGACTTTCATCCGACAAACACTTCTTGAGGTNCCTGACGGTTCATTTGTGAAAAGATGGGGATACTTTCCCTTGATTTGATCTTCGCGCTCCCACGTGAACTCTTGTCCTCGTCGGGTATTCCAACGAACCTTGACAATAGGGATGAGACTTTGCTTGAGTTGTTTCACCTCACAATCCATGATCTCTACTGGTTCTTCTATGAAGTGTAGCTTGTCATCGATCCGAAGTTCTTCTAATGGAATGATAAGACTTTCATCCGACAAACACTTCTTGAGGTTAGAAACATGAAAAGTGTTGTGAATGCCTTGAAGTCCTTCAAGTAGCTCTAATTTGTACGCCACCGGACCAACTCTAGCTAAGATCTTGAACGGTCTGATGTATCGTGGACTTAGCTTCCCACGCTTACCAAAACGAATCACACCCTTCCATGGTGAAACCTTGAGCATAAATTTATCACCTACATTAAACTCCAAAGGTCGTCGTCTAACATCGGCATAACTTTTCTGGCGACTACGAGCAGTTAACAAACGGTTCTTTATTTGAACAATCTTCTCCGTTGTTTCACGAATCATTTCCGGCCCTGTGAGTTGACTATCTCCAACCTCACTCCAGCTAACGGGTGATATACACTTTCGTCCGTAGAGAGCTTCGAATGGTGCAGCCTTGATGCCTGCGTGATAACTATTGTTGTAGGAGAATTCGACTAATGGTAAATGTCGATCCCAACTACTTCAAAAGTCAATCACACACGCCCTTAGCATGTCTTCTAAAGTTTGTATTGTTCGCTCGCTTTGACCATCCGTTTGTGGGTGGTATGCCGTACTCTTATCCAGATTTGTATCCAACGCCTTCTGGAGTGACTTCCAGAACCCCAATGTAAATCGGCTATCTCTGTCGGATATAATTGAAATAGGCACACCATGTCTACAAACAATCTCTTTCAAGTATAGTCAAGCAAGTTTCTCCATACCATCGGTTTCTTTTATTGGTAGGAAATGAGCAGATTTCGTCAAATGATCCACAATGACCCAAATTGCATCATACCCACTTGGAGTTCTAGGAAGCTTAGTGATGAAATCCATGGTGATTCTTTCCCATTTCCAAATAGGAATATCATGTTGTTGAAGAAAACCGGCTGGCTTTTGATGTTCCGCCTTCACTTTCGCACAAGTTAGATACTTGCCAACATAGGTGGCAATCTCGGCCTTCATATTTGGCCACTAATACAGTTGCTTTAGATCGTGATACATCTTATCTGACTTCGGATGGATAGAATATTTGGATTTATGAGACTCGTGCATGATTAAGTCTCTCAAACCTCCAAACAACGGTAACGAAACACGATTACCAAAACATCGGGTTCCATCGGGACGAGTCTCAAATATTGGTTTGATCCCCTTCCCTAGATTTTCGGCTTTCACATTTTCTTCTTTCATTGCTTCCTCTTGAGCCTTAAGAATTTGTTCCGGTAACTTCGGGAGAACTGTGGTCGTCATTACCAATGATCTAACACGTAATGGTTTTGCCATTTCCTTTCGGCTTAAGGCATCGGCCACCACGTTTGCTTTCCCCGGATGATAACGGATATCGCAATCGTAATCGCTTAGGAGTTCAATCCATCTTCGTTGTCTCATGTTAAGCTCTTTTTGATCGAGGATGTATTGGAGACTCTTGTGATCGGTATACACCGTACACTTCGTACCGTACAAATAGTGTCTCCATAGTCTAAGAGCAAAAACTACAGCACCCAATTCTAGATCATGGGTCATATAGTTTTCTTCATGAGTTCTCAATTGTCGAGAAGCATATGCTATGACCTTTTGTTGTTGCATCAATACTGCTCCAAAACCTTTATTCGATGCATCACAATAGATCACAAAATCTTCCGTCCCATCCGGTAGTGCTAAGATAGGTGCGCTACAAAGTTTCTGTTTCAATATTTGGAAAGCCTCTTCTTCGTCTTTACCCCACACGTACTTCTTATTTTTCTCGGTCAACTTGGTAAGAGGTTTGGCTATTAAAGAAAAACCTTCGATGAATCTTCGATAATAGCCGGCAAGTCCTAAGAATTGCCTCACTTCTGTTGGTGACTTCGGTGAAGTCCAATTTTGGATAGCTTCAATCTTTGAAGGATCCACATGAACACCTTTACTATTGATCACATGGCCGAGAAATTGTACAGATTCTAGCCAAAATTCACATTTCGAAAACTAGGCGTACAATTGTTCCTTTTTGAGTAACTCCAAAATAATCTTTAAGTGCTCCTCGTGTTCCTCTTTGCTCTTGGAGTAAATTAGGATGTCATCAATAAATACAATTACAAACTTGTCGAGATACGGCTTGCACACCCGATTCATCAAGTCCATGAATACCGCGGGTGCATTTGTCAATCCAAACGGCATCACTTGGAACTCGTAGTGACCATACCGAGTTCTAAATGCAGTCATTGGAGTGTCTTTTTCTCGGATGCAGAGCTGATGGTAACCGGATCGTAGGTCAATCTTGGAATATACATTTGAGCCTTGAAGTTGATCAAACAAATCGTCAATTCTTGGGAGTGGATAACGATTTTTGACCATTGATGAGACGAAAAATGTTACGTTTTTAGGGGTCGGTTTGAGTCCTAATTCGTATGTTTTTGGTTTGGATTTCACCCAAAGTCGTTTCTTTTCTCATTTTAGGTACTTTTGAATGGAAAATCACAAAAGAAGCATTTTCGGGCGTTTTCGGAGTGAAAAAGTGCGGAAAACAACAAAAACTCAAAAGACCTTAAATCACAGAAGGGGTGACGCCGTCA
>LBNU01005353.1:91594-101793 GCA_014162995.1 Artemisia annua | reverse complement strand
CAAAATACAAAATTTGAAAAACCAACAAAAACAAGATACAAAAAAAGAAAATTTCAAAAATACAAAAACAATATAAAACCAAAAATCCAAAAATATTCTTCTCACGACATGTCTCTCGTATAATCGATATTATGTACGTTTCTAGAAATGTTATTCAAAAATAGCACGGATATGTACATATGCTTGAGCGGGAGTTCATTTAAAATGTTTACTAAAACATGTCGTTTCTCAAATTTTTCTTCACAATGGCTTTCGTATACATCAGTACGAAACCCGGGCTTCAATAATGACTTTTGATTATTTCAGATCAGAACTCGAACGTTCATAATCGAAATTCTTTTCAAACAGTTCGAGTATAAACAAACGAAAAGATTTCAAGCAAAAACTCGTTTCAAAATGACTTGTGTACATTTCAGTACATAACTCGTGTTTCAAAAACAAAACTCCCTCTAAACCCTAAAAATTGATTTTAAACTCTATGTTTAAACAATATGCTTTCTTTAAGGGGAGTATAAACATAAAAAGAAAATGTTCCGATTTCATGCAAAAAACAAATCCGTCTATCTCTCAAAAAGTTTTTATTTAAATCAGTTGATATCAAAAATATCACGATATGCTATTTTTGAGGGGGAGAAGACGTGATTAAATGTGATCAAAAATGTTCAAAAGTTGTGGAAGAATCTCGAAATCGTAAGTAAAGACTTAAAAGTCTTATACTAGACTCAGAATTGACCCTCGAATTGACGAAGCTTATATGTCTGTAATCGAAAAGACTTGTCCTGGACGGGTAATAATTTCAAGCTGGTCTAACCAGTGATGTAAACGTGTCTCGAATAGGACTTGTCTAAGTAGAATGTACCAATTCGAGAAACTTTCTTTGGACTTGACCAGGCCGGGTAATAATTTCAAGCTAGTCTAACTAGTGATGTAAACGTGTCTCGAATCGGTATTGTTCAATGAAAGTTGATCAATTCAAAAGTGCCAACTCTACCCAACATGTGCAAATTTATCTTAATAACTCATGAGCACATGTGAAGGGGGAGTATTTCAAAAAATTGCAAAACTCTCAATGTGTTATACAAAATGTGTTTTATTATCATAAACACTTTGAGAGATTTTCAAGAAAAAGGTTTATGGCAACAATAGAATAGTCATGGTGTTATAAGGTGACTAAGGTTAGGAAAAACCGTCCTATGATCCGCCAGAGTTAGAAGTCCTTAGGTATGATTAAAAGAAGGAGTAAAGAATGAAAGGGAAAGAAGTGGTTGAAGAATTAAAAAGAAAAGTAATGAAAAGGGTGAAAAGAAATAGCCCTCCATATGTTCAACCTTAGGGCAGACACTGGGTTCAACTCATATGCTACTGGTTGTTACCAAGGTGACACCGGTATTGAAGACAAGACGTCATGGACCCAGTGACGCACTGCACTTAAACCTTCTAGCCACTCGGGTATCTCTCAAAAGATACTTGTTTCATTCTCACGGGGAACCATTGTAATCTATCGACCCGTCTCTTAGAGATGGTTGATATTGAAAAGGAGGCCCTCTGCTCCATGCCTTCGTATAGGAAACCAAATGTGCACTTATTGAGTCTAGAGCCCCGAGATTCATAAAAAGATCTCTTAGGAACACTTAATATCTCTACACTGGCGATTCTACATCAATGGACACCAGTTGTAAACTATCGAGTCCTACGCAGATCTTAGCAATCTGCCGAGAACGTTTATGAGAGGATTTACTTATGTATTTCTAAATGATTGAACGGAAACTCCTGCCAGGGTCAACATCAAACAGCCCTGACAGCAGGTCACTTCGGTAATCTCTTGTGGGTTACGCTTAGTGTTCTCGGTGGATTCCAAACGGTCTACAGTCGTGGGGTGATCTCCAGCGACTCACCTAATCGTGGGTGTACTTCGGTATGTCTGTGTAAGCTCTTTCGAGGGTATCCGATTAGGAACGGCCATGGTAAGGGTTGGAGAAAGTCTTCACAATATGCTGTTGACGATCTCTAATTCCGAACCTGTAAGTACCGGATGTTTTATTGCTAACTGTTTTATGCAGGTACAACCACCACACTAGTTTTCACATGCTCATACATACATCTCCAAGTCAAAGGAAAGTTCTCACAAAGATCAAAGGATAGCGACAGTCAAAGAAAGATTCTACGCCAAAAAGAAGAATCTACAAAGTAAAGTGACAAAGATCAAAGTGAAAGAACGGGAACAACAAATGTATGTATGACAAAAGACGTATGAGCATGTTGGAAAGGCGTTTAACCTACAAAGACAGAGATGTGACGAAAGGCAGATGGATCAACCACAACAAAGAACAAAGAACGAAGTAAAATCAATCATTAAAGATCACAAAGCATGAAGGAACAAAGACTAAAAGACTATTCTACAACGACACACAAAGTTCAACATCAAAAGATGACTAAGACCAAATCACAGGGAACGTCATTCGAACGACCATCCCTTAGGGGGAGATTGTTAGCATTAAAAATATTTATAGAAAGTGATGGTCATTCTCATCGTTTAAATTTAGTGTGTCGTGTAGGTAGAAATAGTTATTGGGCATTTGGGCTAGTTAATCTAATATGTTATAAGCATTATTAGAAAAGTCTTGTAATGTTATGTAAAAGTCCAAGTCCAAGCCCAAGCCCATCAAAACCTTTAGGGCATCATATCTTGTACTATAAATACACCTCAAACTCTCATTTGAGGGGTGTGCTTGTATGTGTTTTATGTGTGTGTTTCTCTAATATAAGTCCTATTCCATACGCCTCATATTATACATCAAGTCACCATCTTTCTCATCTCTTTTCTACATATAATACGTGATTTAGATTGATAAAGTTGTGTTCTTTACGTATTAACAAGCTATAATAAAAATCTGTAGGCTGAAAAACGAGTAGACTATTCTTCTATTGGAAACAAAATTGTTTCAAATAAACAGTATATGCTAAATTTTATCAAACAAAACTAGCACGACTCAAATCTAACAAAACTAGCATGACTAAAATTCTATGCTTACCTATATCTTTAGAGACTTTCTCAGCCATGAGAGGACTTCCATTAGCATGATTCTGCATAAAAGCATACACGTATCACCTCCCTTTTTACTCCTCTAAATCCCATAACAAGATTTCGCCCAACTAGATCAAGATTTCCCTTGAAATAAGATGACAAATCCTCCACCCTGGTTACATCAAACTCGCACATCAACCTTACTTTCTCCAGCAATGGAGTCAACATTTTTCTGGGTATGATGCACAGCAAGAATATTTCTGTGATATGCCCGAGACCTCACCATGCTTCATCTGTCATCATAACAAAGACGCATTTATAAATTACATAGAAGTGTATATTTAGAAAGTGTGTATGTGGTTAATATGGACTTGCTAGAATTCTAATAGGAACATATTCATACTTGTACTGATATAACAGCGCGTTCCCTGCGGATAGTCTCATAGTCACATCCTCAGCCCGAGGAGAGATCCAAAAAATAAAATCTAAAAGATCAGTAACAGATTCCGTCGTCTTGTCTATCTCTACCGTTAGTGTCTCAGGTCCAACGCTAATCAAAGGAAAAAGGCTGCTGCTTGCTTCT
Source organism: Artemisia annua (assembly GCA_014162995.1). Lineage (NCBI taxonomy): Eukaryota > Viridiplantae > Streptophyta > Magnoliopsida > Asterales > Asteraceae > Artemisia > Artemisia annua. Next base: position 98,185 of record LBNU01005353.1, on the reverse strand, counting down.
TCTGGGATTACAAGACTATATTGAAGTATGAAAAACAACATGTTTAAGTAAATATTTATTATGTCTTTCAAAACTAAATAAACAAACAAATAAATCCAGACATTTTACTACCATACCTTGTCTGATTCAGCTTTGAGCAAGAGAGTCTCAGAAGGCTTGAAAGCTTGAAGCGTACCAACCAGTTTCTGAAACCACTGGTCATCTGGCTCCTGGTTGGTATGAGTATTAAACTCAATCATCGCTCTCTGGACATTGGGAATGTCTGAATTTGAGAAATTATGAATCAAATGATCTTTTACTGGATAAAAACCAGTGCCTCAGCATCAATGGTGATGTCCACCAGCTACTTAGAGTCAAATAAACATATGTCTTTCAGTGAACGGCTTGATACAAGAGTCAAATTTTCAAGAACCGGAAATGTTGTGTCGCAATCTGAAAACATATATTCAGAATAACCATATATTCTTTAGAAACTTTCTGAGCCATGGGAAGAGTTCCATTAGCATAGTTCTTCATACAACTTGTACTTTTAGGTCTACATATTTGTGGCTTGAAATACCTGACAATTATGAATAAACTTTGTCATGCATTTTCCAACAAACACAACTAAGTAAGCCTCATACATTCAGAAAGGTAGCTAAAAGAGTGAAAATCAATTGCTCAAATCTCCATTCTGCCCATTAACATGTCTCCCGTTTCCCTTTTGTCACTCTTTATGGCAAAGGAAGTGAATCAAAGTGAAAGACCCACATATGGCGAGTTAAGCAAACAAAACTTACAAAGATTATTAGCCAAAAATATATGTGTTTTTATTATTTTTTTTTCTTTTTATTGAAAGACAATTTTTATATATATATTAAAAAAAAAAAAAAAAAAAAAAAAAAAAAAAAACTGTTATTATTAGTTGATACAAACACTGCTAAGAAGACATGCCCTCCAAACTAATTTAAAAGGCACTCAAACACAAGGATTATTAGCCAAAAATATGTTAAATTCGAGATCTAAATATATGTTGATTAACAAATACGAATTAAAAGAGCATAATTTATGGATTAAAAGCCGTTAACATCTTAAGAACATCCAAATAGACAACATGAAAATGTAAGAAACTAACATATAACACAAAAACCCTAACTGATGCAAATATTATTAAAAAAATGAACTTATAGAAAATCGAATAAAATAAAATAAAGTGTTGATCGATATACCTTGTTTGGAGAATCATGGATCAAATGTTCAAATTAAAAATATTGTGATTGGAATTGAATCATATCGATTTTCAAAAAGAAATGGGGCAGAAATTTTTTAGGGTTTTAATTTAGGGTTGTGAACAAAGTAGCGCTATAAGAATTGTTTAAACAGGCCCTTTGATTATGGACATGTTATAAGAATTGTCAAAATTATAGAGGTGGTTGGACATATTCAGTGAAAAATTACAATTATGTTGGTCCGTTAATTAGGTTATTTTTCAAATTCGGTATCTATGAAAATGTTTTACTTTTCTCTAGTGTGGTTTGTGTGTGTTTAGATGGTTTGGTTTGGTTTGGATTTTTATATCTAGGGGTCGTTCAAATGGTGTTATTTGAGGATGCTCGAGCATTATGAAATCACAATCGATTATCTGAATATGGGAAAATTATTCGTGAAGATTTAAATAACATTTTAACCAAAACATCATTAAAAGGTTGTCTTCGACTCTCGAGTGTTCTATCGTTTGAGGAGCAGAGTAGCATTTTTGAGCTAGCCTATGGGATCATGTGTAAATCCTATGATGTGAGGTTATTGGGCAGTTAAAATTGGCATAACCTAAAAACATTGCGATGTACAAAATTGATTTACCATAATGTTATTTTTTATGGATATTTGCATATTAGTATTTATAACCAACAAGAAAATCTATACAAGATATAGTCTAACTCAAACCCATGTAAACGTTTCAACACCAAGTCAATATAATATATATGATACGGTGCTCATACTTATGAGTATCATTATTAAATTTGTGGTAATCTATAGAAACATGCGACATGGTTTCGTTTCTTATTGGTATAACACATGATACCCTAGAAAATTATGTATATTGTAAGATGATGGGCATTTCATCACAAAACGTTTTGATAAAATTGATATAACGGTTTGATTAATTGAAGCACTTATAATCGGCCCTTTACTAATTTTACATTAATATTACAATTAATTTGACGAAACAAAAAATCTTGAAAACTTGAAAATGCATCGCTTGAATCAAACATAACCTTGAGTTGAGACTGTCGGAACATATGACTTGAAACTAGAATATTAATATCTTGCTACGTCTTCTATAGCATCTTGACTGAAGGTGGTTTGATTGTTTTCTTCTTATTTTTTGTAACATCAATGGGGTCTTCTTAATCTCCCCAGCAAGATATTATCTGTTTGCGAAAAAATACAAAGGAAAAGAAAAGAACCACATTTGGGCAAGTCGCACAATCGTCGGTAGCACATTTATTTTTATAACTCAAATACATTTGGTCGAGACACATGTCAAAAAGTAAATGGAGTCACACATTAAAGCAGTCACATGACCATTTTGAGAAGATGAGTTTGTTTTTTTTTTGTACAACATGGTGAACTAGCCTTCACTTTTTGCACTATTTTAAGAATTTTCTTGGGGTTGTGATAAGTGCTCAACTACTATTTGACTCAAGTAATAGATGTAAAATGTTTTAGAAGCACCCTTCGATTATAAAGAAATGTTATGTAAACTATCAAACCTTGAAAATAGTTCAACCATATTTAGCGTGTGTGGTTTGCTTTTCGTAAGTTTCGTGTTTGTATATCACATTTTCTCTTTGGTAAAATCAAATGTTGAATTGTGTGGAGTGATCTTGTAAGGAATGAATCATCCTCATGAACCAGCATTTTAAGAAAGTGAAAGAGCATGTCGCTTCGACTGTCACATCTTTCGGATAAAAATTAGAATTAGGAAGGGGCATGCAACATCGATGAATTGTTCCCCTTAAATCTAATCTTTTGATTCGTCCCTTTAGCCCCCACTATATGAGTTCATTCATAAGTAAATGGCTTAACGATTTATATACGTTAGGTTGTGTTGGGTTGCCGAGCTTCATCTCTTTCATTTCATAATTTTCTTTATAAATATGTATAAACAAATATTAAAAAAAAACATTTATTTGTGTGTTTGTGTATGTGTGTGAATAATACAATTAAGATGTCATGCACACTTAATTATGTCCTAATGTTTGGGGTGTTTCTTTTTTAGCCAAGTTTCTTCTATCTTGCATTTTTTATTTATTTTTTCTTTTTGAAAAGCCTATTTTTCCTAATTGACCAATTAGCAATAAAAGAAAACTCAAAGCACCCCTAGTAAGATTGAATAGTTATGTATCATAATCATGCTACATGTTGGAAGTAAAGTAATCAAGAAAAACATAAGTCTTGAAAGTAGAAGGATCAATATTGTTAGATAAAAACTTTGTAACTGTTATTTTGCTGTAAAGTAGGAAGGGATATGTCGCTTGATACACAACCCTTGGAAGAGTCACGTCGGTTCTCTAATACCGATTGACAAACTATATATACTTATGTAAATGTAACGTTTTAGAGTGTGGACTATATTAGTATTGTATGTTTATCTTAAAAGTTCCCACCCTCTGTTATCACAAACGAGTCACTGCACATTCTGATTGTGCATACTCAGAATGTTTACCAATATGTTGTTCATCCAAGTAGTATGATTCGCATAACTGAAAAACTAATATGGCATCAGAGCCCATGGTTTAAAGATCCTGAAGAAGAAGAAACCTGTGGAAGAATGTTTTGCGAGATCAATAAGAAGTAGTCAAGAAAGTTATCGCCTGAAGAATAGAAAAGGTTAGAGACCAGAACAAGAAGATCATGTTATTTGCAAGATAGTACGTTCCAGAAGAGAGATGTCTTACGCATATGGCATAAGACATGGAAAGAAAATGGTTCATAGGCTTGATAATGGTTACCATGACGCTGCAAGAAGAGAAGCCAAAAGAAAGTGGAAGGAAGCAGTTGGACTACAGAAAAATAGGGACCCACAAGGCTTGCAGGGTGTGGACAGGGTCTACACAGTATGGAGCAGTTAGGGATGGAACACAATAACAAGTAATGGACAGGTTTGATGTTAGGATGGATCACATGAAGATAATAAGAACAAGATGATCCATGGAACGATAGAAGGCAAGTGAACATGAAAGAAAAGATAAGTAACAAGGCGATCAAATACAAAAGAAGCAAAGAAGGAACGGGACTGCAATTGGGATGAACAAGAACAGAGTGAAGGTTATGATGAAGATTATGATTTCTTGATTAGGGGAGTGAATGTTGGAAGTAAAGTAATCAAGAAAAACATAAGTCTTGAAAGTAGAAGGATCAATATTGTTAGATAGAAACTTTGTAACTGTTATTTTGCTGTAAAGTAGGAAGGGATATGTCGCTTGATACATAACCCTTGGAAGAGTCACGTCGGTTCTCTAATACCGATTGACAAACTATATATACTTATGTAAATGTAACGTTTTAGAGTGTGGAATATATTAGTATTGTATGTTTATCTTAAAAGTTCCCACCCTCTGTTATCACAAATGAGTCACTGCACATTCGGATTGTGCATACTCAGAATGTTTACCAATATGTTGTTCATCCAAGTAGTATGATTCGCATAACTGAAAAACTAATACTACACTACTTGTTGGTAATTATGTGTTTCTGTGTTCCCAGATTAGGGTTAAGATAATCAATGAAATACCGGATATTCACTTGAAATCGTGGTATCACTTTCCAATAGAAACTATTCGACCCTATGCCTGGGTTATACGAATATCTCTATGGGATAAGACCAAGTGATGTTCTTGTTTTAGGCACAAATCAAGAACAAAAGTGTATTCAAGTGTTTAGGGTTTTTGTGTTGATCGTATCATGCAGATGTGTTATGACCTCTATTTATAATAGAGAATACTCAAACCCTAGCCCATGGAATTATGTATAATTAACGGCCCATTAATTATAACATAATACATTCAATAATAGTAGGGATAAGTGGTTAAAACGTAGCAATACTTTCCATAATGATCAAGCAGTACTTTGATCAAGCAACACTTTGATCAAGCAATACTTTGATCAAGCAGTACTTTGATCAAGCAACACTTTGATCAAGCAGTACTTTAGTTTACTACTAGCAGCAGATTCAACTATCATAACCACTATTGAGGTACACTCCGTACCTCCAAACCCATTACCAGGTGTGAATTAATCCTTCAAGTGCACTAAATTTTCCAACAATCCCCCCCAAATTTAGTTCACTTCCTTTGCATGAAAAATAAACAAAAACAAAACAAGTGCATAAATGAAAATATCCTAAGGATTGAATTTCCACATTAGTACATATACGTTCAAGTATTCGAGAATCAGGGTGTTCTAAAGAATTGAACCCATCAACCCATTTGAATACCTGAAGATAAATACACACAAGTTTTCAAACACTTAAATACTCCTGACACTATTACAAGCCATGTGTCCATATCCAATTGATAAATGTTGTAAAAGCTAAAAGTCCAAAGCTTCCTGAAGCGGCAAAACTTCAACATTTACATAGGTGGTTCATCATTAATCATGCTCCTGCTCAGCACTTTTTCAAAGAAATTAACCATTAAGAAGTGAAGACTTCATCCTCCTTTCCAGCAGGCAACAAGCACAACCTTGGGATGTATGTGATATATGTGATTCAGTCCACAAAATATTCAGCTTTCCACATTGAACTCAGCTTCCAAGTTTCCTTAGAAGGGAGTTGGGTATCTTTGCATTCAGTGACTAAGTTGGACTTAAACCCATCCCTGTAGCAGACTTTAAAACCAAGTCTCTAGCCAAACCCTTCGTCAAGTGATCAGCTAAGTTTTGTTGAGATCTAACGAACTCTATAGATATCACCCCATTCATGATAAGCTCACGAATCATGCTATGCCTGACACCTAAGTGTCTAGACTTCCCATTGTACATCTGGCTATAAGCCTTTGCCAATGTAGCAGCACTATCACAACGAATAGAAATAGGTGCTATAGGTTTAGGCCATAATGGAATCTCAAGAAGCAAGTTTCTCAACCATTCAGCTTCTTTATCAGCAGCTGCTAAAGCCACAAATTCAGATTCCATGGTTGAACTGGTGATGCAAGTTTGTTTCTTGGATGCCCAAGAAATTGCACCTCCACCAAGTAGGAATACTGATTGGCTCTGAAACAGTCAACAAAAGTCAACCAAGAATTTGGTCAACTAAAGTCAACTATCTATGAGTCAATGCAATAGCCAAAGGAGTATAGGAATTCCTCGGGTCGTTTAAATCCCGACGAGGAGTGAATTGTATCGAAAACGGATGAGATCAAGTGATTATGAAACGATGATTAGGGAAAGAGATTGATTGAAATTAAACTACGAAATTATGAATGAAAATGATAAACGAACACTTACAAATGATTACTAGAAATCTGGAAATGTTTACAAATCTAAAAATGTACGTTACGTTTAATTAAAACGTCTACGTACGAAAATAAAAGTGAAAATAGAAATCTA
>LBNU01005353.1:61442-91585 GCA_014162995.1 Artemisia annua | reverse complement strand
AGTAAACAATAACTAACAACAAACAACAACTACAATTCCAATTGGCAGATTTAAGAAAAATCATACAAGTTTGCTTACAAATTTTTCCAAGCTCAGTCATGGAGAATGAGGACCCATAGAACACAACCCTATGCTCCCCTGAGCTCTAAACCAATACTAATCCATGCTTTCTTTCTGCTGGAACTGCTTTGACCACCATCTTCATCAAAAAAAAGTTTTATTTTCTTTTATTTTCTTATTTAGTTGGGATTTGTGAGAACTTATACTGCAACTATTTTTCTACTCTAAAAGCTTAAAATAAAACTTATAATTAAGTCACTGTGAGTCCACAAGATCAACAAACAACACTGTTCAACACTAAACGAGCTAAAATGGAATTTTACTGAATTATGCAAACTTGAATTTAAAGAGGAAACTTGGAATTTATATTAGATAACTTCAAAAGCACACTGGATTGAATTAAGAGTTACACTGGAAATAACAATTATACTAGAAAACAGGGTTTACAAAAAAAATTGAACATTAAGAAAATTAGCTAAAAAAAAAACTCTCCCTGCTCCTTCCATCTTTTTCTTCTTATAGGCCTCAATTAGGGTTTCTTGGGCTCCTTCGTCCTTTTTCAACAATGAAATCAGCCCTTGGATGTATATAATTTGATCTTGGCCGTAGGTTGGTTTTGGCGCCAAAAAGTCACCAAGGCAGTTGTAGATAACTTGTAGGAGTTTGGGGAGCAATTAATGCTTCTTGGATGCATATTGAGACCAAGGGGACAAGGTTTGGTGTATATGATGTGGAAGTATGGAGGAGGTGAGGGGAGAAGAGGTACAGTGCACGTGGGTTAGGGAGGATGGAATTTGACCGGGGAAAGGGAGTTATAAAACGGGGGTTATATTTATTATAATTGTTTTGGGTTTGGGCCAGGGGTGGTGAAATGGGCCAGGGTATAAGAAGGACTTGGGGTGGTTTTGTGTTTGGACTTGGATTTGGGGTGTGTTGTAAATAAGGGTCCATTTGGCTTACTAGAAATCACAAGGACCATATTTGCAATTTCCTGAAAATTGAGGGACTGAAATTGCACGAATTCCAAAGTATTCACAAGGAAAAATATTGCCAAACTCCAATAAAACAAGGACCAAAATTCCATTTTTTGCACTTTAAAAATACCCAAGGACCATTTCTATAATTTTCTTAAAGTTCAGGGACCTGTTTTGCCAATTGCCCAAAAATTCATTCAAGGACCATTTTTGACAACTTAAAACAATTCAAGGACCTTGAATGATAAAACTCCACATTTTTAAACTCCAGGGATTATTTTTGCTAAACTTAGAAAGTTAGGGGACTGAAACTGCCAATTCTGCAAACTTTGCTCGTTTTTCATTTGTTTTTAAACATTTTGCATTTGAGACACATAAAACACGATCCTTGGATATTTTCATCATTTTGATGAGATTTTGCGTGTTTTCAGATGTTTTGCGTTTCAGAATTGACCAAAAATGATGAGTGTTTAAGCACTCATCAATCCCCCACACTAAACTATTGCTAGTCCCTAGCAATATTTTATGAAAACTTGATGGATTTTAAGTCTCTTTACCAAAAGCCATCACTTCTGGAGTAGCCGAATGTTTAAGTTCAAGTAAGAACCATGGTACACCGATAACCGTGTGATTTTGAGCAAACCACCAGCTTTCAACGGATTTGATTAGTCTTTACCAGAAGCCGTTTGCTTCTGGACTAGCCAACTCTTAGATAAAACATAGTTAATATCTTTGGTGAGCTGATTACCAATTATGGTTTTTCCAACGCCTTTACCACAAGCCATAATCTTGCGGGCTAGCCAACTCTTTCACTTTTTAGGATATGGCGAGTCGATTACCATATAATTTTTGGCAAATTGCAAGCCGTAAACGGATTTGATGTATCTTTACCAAGAGCCGTTTGCTCCTGGATTAGCCAATCCTTTTGTCAGTTAGACATGGCGGACTGATTACCACAAAAATTTTGAAATAAAGTGAAAAATTTTTGAAAAATTTTGGCCAAAAACGGGGGTACTAGATGATATAATGTGATAAAATTCGCTAGAATTTCCCCCCCCCCCACACTTAGAATTGAATATTGTCCTCAATATTCAAAGTCCCGGCTATTATGCCGAATCTTTGAACGGAAAGCAAGACAATATTCTAAGCTAACTGCGGAAATTGGATTTTTCACTTTATTTATATTATATATACTGTACACTACATANCACTTAATCAAATTTTTGATGCCATTGCTTAGGTGGCTGTTTTAGTCCATAAAGAGACTTAATCAGTTTACACACCTTGTTTTCATTTCCAGGCATGATGAAGCCTTGAGGTTGGTTCATGTAAACCTCCTCATCTAAATCACCATTCAAGAAAGCTGTCTTCACATCCATCAGATGAATAATCAAATTGTGAATTGATGCCAAAGCAATTAGCAATCTTATGGTACTGATACGAGCCACAGGGGCATAAGTATCAAAATAGTCTATTCCTGACTTTTATTTAAAGCCCTGAATAACTAATCTTGCCTTGAACTTTTCAACAGTTCCATCTACCTTCATTTTCTTTTTAAAAATCCATTTGCAACCTAAAGGTGTGCAACCAGGTGGTAGATCAGTTAACACATAAGTGTTGTTGCCCATGATGGAATTTCTTTCCGGAAAGCAACATCCTGGGACTTCATTGCTTCTTCAAATGTTTTGGGATCATCCTCAACAATGAAGCAATAGGAGTATTGGTCAAAGACCTCACTCCTTGTACCTTCAATTAAGTATAATTGAAAATCAGGTCCAAATGACTTTGGAGTCCTAACTCTTTTGCTTCTTCTGAGCTCAGGTTCAGGTTGTTGTTCTACAACCTCATCAGAAACCTCATTAGGGATCTCTGAAACACCAGTATCATTGGTTCCATCTGGAATCCTTTGACTTGGTCTAGGGACTGATGAAAATCTATTCTCATCAAAGAATGCATCCCTTGATTCAATTATAGAGTTAATTGAAACAGATTCATTAGGTTCAATAACATAGAACCTATATGCCTTGCAATGTTCAGCATATCCAACAAAGATGCATTCAATGCCTCTTCACCCAAAGTTTTCTGCTTTGGATCAGGGAGTCTTACAACAGCCCTACAACCCCAAACCCTGAGAAAGTTCAGGTTGGGTTTTCTTTTAGTCCAGAGTTCATAAGGGGTAACCTTGTTCCTTTTGTTGGGAACCCTATTTAATAAATAGCAAGCTGTCAACATAGCTTCACCCCAGAACCCTTGACTCAGCCCTGAATAGGACAACATGGAATTAACCATCTCCTTCAGCACCCTGTTTTTCCTTTCAGAAATACCATTTTGCTAAGGAGTATAGGGAGCAGTCGTTTCATGGATTATAACAACAGACTGAAAATACAGAGTATCCATGTACTCACCTCCCCTATCAGTCCTAAATCTTTTGATTAGAGACCCTTGTTGCAATTCAACTTCAGTTTTAAATACTTTAAATTTATCTAATGCTTCATCCTTAATATGTAACAAATAAACATAACAAAACCTAGAAGCATCATCAATAAAAGTTACAAAGTATTTCTTATTCCCCAAAGAGGGAGTAGCATGCAAATCACATAGATCACTATGAATTAGTTCCAACAGTTTAGTTTCACGTTTTACACTTTGAAAAGGTTTCTTAGTTATTTTGTTCATCATACAAGTTTTACACTTTTTAGTGTCCATGTCAATTGCTAGAATTAATCCGTCCTTGGACATATCTTGCATTCTTTTAAAGTGTACATGGCCAAGTCTAGCATGCCATAAATTTGAATCATTCATCTTAGTGGTTGACATAAAAGCAGAATTAACATTATCATGAACAATATTTAGCCTGAACATTTGATTACACAAATAGCCAAAACCAATAAACACACCATGTTTAGACAAAACATACTTATCAGATTCAATCACTTGTTTATAACCACAATTATTCAAAACACTACTAGAAACCAAATTCTTTCTAATATCAGGAACATGTAAAACATTAAACAAAGAAACAATCTTTCCATAACTAAAATTCAAATCCACACATCCTTTTCCATGCACCAGGGCAGTTGACTCGTTTCCCATATGAAGAATAGAACCATCATTCATTGAGTCATAAGTCTTGAACCAGCTTCTATCTTTACACACATGAATTGTAGCTCCAGAGTCAACCCACCAAGCAACATCATCATCTTGCACAAAATAAATTTCAGATATATATGTAACATAATAAATCTCAAAAGACTTATTAAACATATTATGACCTTTCAGAGAATTGGTGTTACCACTTCCTCCACTTGTGCCTGATCCATTGGATTTGTTTCCAACTTTACCACCCTTGCAATCTTTTCTGAAGTGTCCAGGTTTCCCACACTTCCAACAAGTAACTTTAGATTTCTTGTTAAGATCATCTTTGGTGTTATCATGATGTTTACGCTTGCCCTTGTTGTCATTGTTTCTGGAGGAGTTGTTATGCTCCACCACATTGACAACTGATGGACCACTAGCTTTGCTACTTTTTGGCTTGTCATTTTCTTGTTCTTTGAGTGATTCCTCAATGCGCAAGTGACTGCCCAACTCAACAAGAGTTAACTCCTCATTCTTATGCTTAAGCATATGCTTAAAATCTTTCCAAGAAGGAGGTAATTTATCAATGATACAAGAGACTGAAATAGCCTCATCCATGTTCATCTTGTGTTGTGTGAATCGACCAAGTATACTAAGAAGTTCATTTTATTGTTCCATGACAGGTCTATAATCAAACATTTTGTAATTGTTAAAATTACTTACAAGGAACTTCTTAATTACTTGATGCATCCTCAGCCATATACTTGGCTTCCAAGGAATCCCATAGTTCTTTAGAAGACTCAACATTCTGATAAATATCAAAGAGTGAATCAGACATACCATTGAGGATTAAACCTCTGCAGACATAATCATCATTCTCCCACTTGCTTCTTGCTCTCATCTGTTCCATGGTAGCATCATCCCCATAATCTTCAGGAATAGTAGATGTTAGAACAGACACCACATTCATGCTTGTCAACAAGAATTGCATCTTCTTTTGCCATCTTCTGAAATCAACACCTTCAAACTTTTCCAGCTTGGAAAAGTTAGCAGTCATATGTCTCATAACAACAGCCATTGATTATCACTAATAGTTTCTATTGATTGTTGGTAATTATGTGTTTCTGTGTTCCCAGATTAGGGTTATGATAATCAATGAAATACCGGATATTCACTTGAAATCGTGGTATCACTTTCCAATAGAAACTATTCGACCCTATGCCTGGGTTACACGAATATCTCTATGGGATAAGACCAAGTGATGTTCTTGTTTTAGGCACAAATCAAGAACAAAAGTGTATTCAAGTGTTTAGGGTTTTTGTGTTGATCGTATCATGCAGATGTGTTATGACCTTTATTTATAATAGAGAATACTCAAACCCTAGCCCATGGAATTATGTATAATTAACGGCCCATTAATTATAACATAATACATTCCATAATAGTAGGGATAAGTGGTTAAAACGTAGCAATACTTTCCATAATGATCAAGCAGTACTTTGATCAAGCAACACTTTGATCAAGCAATACTTTGATCAAGCAGTACTTTAGTTTACTACTAGCAGCAGATTCAACTATCATAACACTATTGAGTCAAGGAATTCAGTGACCAAATGAGTGTACACTCCGTACCTCCAAACCCATTACCAGGTGTGAATTAATCCTTCAAGTGCACTAAATTTTCCAACACTACTCACTAAAGTAAGAAAATATACATACCCGCTATATATTCATTAAGATATCTAGTTGCCACAAAGTCATCAACATTTTTCTGAGGACAGAGATGTGAAGAGTCAAATAATCGTCATTTAAATAGAGTTAATAAAAAAACTTATAAGAGAAAAGAAAAAGGAAAAAAAAAAGAAAAAACGTTTTGGCACATTTTCCATGCATGCTGTTAAACAAACTCTGTTAATTAAGGCATACAATAATTATGATTTTACAACAGATAACAATCATACAGATCTATGAGATACATATAGATACATGACAAGAAAATAACCTCATCTTTCCCATACCCACTTTCTTGAACAAAGAAAGGCCCAACTTATTCGATAACTTGAGAGGGGGTTGAACCTACAAAGATCATTAAAAAAAAGTGACATCATCAAGACATGACCTATGTAGCCTGAAAAGATAATCAAATATACTTCCCTTTTCTTATCGCTATTGAATAGACTAAAATTTTTATAATATAAAATTATGGAACCTAACTTAAGAGACATGACGAACGCTTACCTTTTTGTCTCTAACAAACATCTGGGTAACAATTCCACCTATTAACCTATATCATCACGAATAAATATAAGTAACTCTAAAAAATAAAACAAAGACAAAAGTGTGAAAGAAATATAATAACTGTAATGAAAGTGCTGTGAAGTTACCATACATTTTCAAGATGATCAGCCATAGAATTAGAAACTGATGATGGGAGCAGAATCTATAAATAAAAGAAAGATTATACGCCAAACAAATTTCTATGTATTAATTTTGGATCTTTTAATGAAATACATCATCGCGCAATTTCATTGCAAAAGCTGAACAAACCTCATGACAGTGGTTAGAATACATTCTGCACACCCAACTATCAATCTTAAAGATTATACTCTCACACTCGTATTTAGGGATATACAGTTCATATTGCAGCTCACTCCTTCTTAGACTAGTTGGAACAATGAATTGCCCCCCATTTGACCTTTAGACATTAGGTGTCGCATCGCCTCATGGACGCTTGGATCATAACGAGCAAACCTTGACTTCTACATTGCTAAGAACCTCTAAAGGAAAAATAAAGTAAATCTAGTTACAATCTCGTAGGGACTAAAACGAAAGGATATGTTATGCTTATAGTTACCCGTACAACCCAAAAGAATTGCACGTTTTTCAAGTGAAAACGCAACTTGAAGAATTAGAATAGAAAAGCAGACAAGCAGGATGTTACAATTAGTGTAAATAGATAAATTTCCATGGGTGTTGGTTATCAGTTTTCTTGGCTAGTTCATTACATGCTTACAAGTTCCAATAAAATTATTATTTGCCTCAATTAATTAGAAAACCAAATCATGGCCAAAATTTTCCAAACACTCATAATCATAACTTTTAAGGGCAGGCCCAAACTATTGGATGTTAAACTAAACTTAGTATAGTTTGGTTAGAAATTATAAATTAGAATAGTATAAGTATGTATTATGTATGTTATGTAAGATTCGGTATAAACGACCCATTGTATTTGGGTTGGGTCATAGGATAACGGTATAACCGTTTTAGAAAAGACAAAACGTTTACTTTTGTGAAACCGGTATGCCTCTTCAATGGCACCGATTCATCTAGTATATATAGGATCGATGTATCTGTAAGTTCGATGAACAAATATTGCAAGTTTAAATCAATTCAATAGCAAGTTTATTATTCATGCCTATGTTTTTTTGTTCATCATAGCAAGATTATATTCCAACAATTGGCATCCGAGCGAGAACGATTCCGGGAATCAATCAAGTAAGAAAGAAAGTACGGAAGAAGGAATACCTGTCCATTCGTCGATTGGCGGAGTAGGATCCGATCAATTGAAGGAGATAAAACCTTTTTTTGATAATCGTACTGGTCGATCAAAAGGCACGAAGGCAATCAGACTTGGGCCAGAGAAAAGACCAGAGGTTAACCGGAGAAGACAAAGGGTTTATTGAAACCACCGATTGACCCAAATTGAGAAAGCATCGATCGAAGAAAATCCAGAAGAACGGAGGAACGATTTTGGTATTTCCCTGTACTTTCTAAATTTAACCTAAAAGTAGATTTAGCTTTTTTTTGAAAAGGGAAAGTAAGGGGATTAGGGGAAGAAGAAGTAGAAAGCAGGGTATAGTGAAAGTCAGTGTGGGATTTTGGGAAAAATTATTTTTAAGTATTTATGTATTTATTTTCTTTTCACTTTATTTATTGATTAGAAAAAATGTATATATACATATAAAATCCCAAAATCAATTGAAGGATAGTAAGAAAGTAAGAATAAAGCTTTGTTATTTTTTCTATTTAGGGAGACAAAATCAGTTATTTCAAATTAGAAAAATACAAAACTAGTAAGAAGTAAGAAAACGAACTATTGTGGTTCACATAGTAAGAAGTAAGTAGAAACCTATCGTTTTTAAGGAACCTAGTATTTAACGAAACCTTGGTGTTTCAAAGTAAGTAAGAAAACTCTAGTGTTTCCAAAGTAAGTAAGCAAAGAAAACGTTTAGCGTTTCAAAGTAAGAGAAAATCTATTGTTTCAAAGTAAGTAAGAGAAAGCCTAGTGTTTTCAGAAACCTTAGATTTTCACCCCGTAAGAGAAACCTTAGTGTTTCACCCCGTAAGAGAAACCTTAGTGTTTCACCCCGTATGAGAAACCTCAGCGTTTCACCAGTAAGAGAAACTTTGTTTCAAAGTAAGATAGTAAGCAAGAAAGAACGCAAGTCAGAAAGCAACATGACTAAAGGAGAAACATCTACACCAAATCGTGACAAAAACATAGCACTTCAATGTCCAAAACTCACGGAAACAAACTACACAACATGGGCAATTATGATGGAGACAATATTGAAGGCATATGGTCTTTGGGAAACGCTTGAAGATACAAAAAAAGTAGATGTAAGAAAGATGCATACAACAAAAGCAATGATCCTCACAACATTGCCGGAAGATGTTCTAATGCAAGTTGCACAGCACGAGACTGCGAAGGAAGTATGGGAATCAATTAAAGTACGTTATATTGGAGCAGACAGAGTTCAGAAAGCACGCCTACAAACTTTAAGAAGCGAATTGGAGACCTTAAAAATGAAGGCCGATGAAACCGTGAATGACTTTGCTGGAAAATTAGGAAGCATAAGAGACAAGTGTAAAAGTCTTGGTTCTAATCTTAAAGACAAAGTACTAGTAGGAAAGTTACTGAACTCCGTTCCAAAGAAGTTTCTACCAATTGTGGCATCCATCGAGCAATATTCAGAAATTGACAAAATGACGTTTGAAGAAGCTGTTGGAAGACTAACTGCTTATGAAGAACGCCTCAAGAGTCAAGATGAACCGCAAGAAGATTATCAAAACAAACTTTTGATGGCAAGCAATTAAGGAGGAGGAAGAAACTTTAACAAAGTAGGAAAAGGACGAGAAAGAAATACAAGGCAAGGAGAACAAAGCAAGAATAAAATGAGGTGTTACGAATGTGGTGAGCATGGACATTTCGCAAAAGAATGCACCAAATGGAAAGACAAGGAGAAACAAGCACATCTCATTTATGAAACCGATGATGAACCTACATTGTTGTGAAGAGAAGTCAAGAAAGTTGAAGACTCACCTTAGACAAGTTTAGTTAAGGGGGAGTATTGGATGTTAAACTAAACTTAGTATAGTTTGGTTAGAAATTGTAAAATAGAATAGTATAAGTATGTATTATGTATGTTATGTAAGATTCGGTATAAACGACCCATTGTATTTGGGCTGGGTCATAGGATAACGATATAACCGTTTTAGAAAAGACACAACGTTTACTTTTGTGAAACAGGTATGCCTCTTCAATGGCACCGATTCATCTAGAATATATAGGATCGATGTATCTGTAAGTTCAATGAACAAATATTGCAAGTTTAAATCAATCCAATAGCAAGTTTATTATTCATACATGTGTTTTTTTGTTCATCATAGCAAGATTATATTCCAACACAAACACCCATAACTCATGAGGAGAATTTGTTTATAGTTACACTAATCGAGAAAGCCATGATAACGAATGCCTTAAATTTTAAAGGTAATGATTTGTTATTTTCCAATGACGTTGTAAGACAAAAATTAGTACACAAGCGGATACCCATTTAATAAAAGAGATGTACCTCTAGCCAAACCGATTACAGTTAGTAAAGCATATGTATTCAAATTTAGTCCAACAATGTTTGTGATGTAAAAACTCTTCAAAGACACCAGAATTCTGGCGTTCGATTGTCTGTCGTATTCAATTTCAGCACATGCAAATGCAAAAGTTATCATTGGGATTCCGGTTACTTTTATAAAAATATTAAACAAAAAAAGAGAAATATAACTACAATTATAACCTTATGTATGAGCCTGTGTTAGATGAAATATGGACTTTTGATACATGTTTAGTACGATTTAGTACATTTTAATTCAGAAAACAACAACAACAAAAAATCTGTACCAGCATCATCATCAGAATCAGTTTCACTTCCACTTCCACTTCCACTGGGAATATCCTATTGGATACTAATTTATCTAATCTATGAAGGTCAAACATGAAAGTCAAATATTTAGAGTCGTTTATTTATATGTATAAAGTATAGGGTCCTAGAATGACAAAGACAAAGTAAATAACCGTTTATTCGGTTATGTTAGTTTAGAAACGTTGTATCTGTTTGTTGTGTCATTTCATGGGTTATAAATACCCATAAAACCCAAGTTTGTAAACTAATGATTGAATATAAATAAAACTTAGTATATTTTATATCCGGTTGTTCATAGAGAAGATTAGACTAACAGTGGCATCAGAGCCAAAAGGTTCAGGGAACCAGAGACAGAGTAGAATACTAACGATTCAGGGAATCGTTTTAGAGAAGAAGCCAAAAGGTTCAGGAACCAGAGACAGAAAATAAAGACCGATTGATTCAGGGAATCAATCAAGAGAAAGACAAGAGAAGAGTTTTGATTCAGAGAATCAAACACGATTCGATTAAAGACAAGATCGAATCAGAGAACACAAAAGAGAAGAGAAGTAAACGTACCCGGTTGTGCAAAAACCACCGCTGTGTGTTTGCCGGAGAAGAGAACAGATAAGAATAACCATCATTACCAGAGAATAAAATTGAAACACCGATTAAACCACCGTTTAATTAGAAGAAAACCATAGGAATGAGCGTATTTTGAAAAAGAGGGGCGACCAGAGCTTGCTCTAATTGCGTGAAGAAGAAAGAAGGCAGTAGCAGAAGAAGGTTTCATTTGGGGATAAAGGAACGTTTTTTTAAGGGAACGGTACTTATTGGGGATAAATTCGTTAATCAGAAAAAAGGAAGAGCCCACAAGAAATAAAGCCCATTAACAGGTTTTATTTTCGAGCATTTGTTTTTTTTTTATTAGAATAGATTCAATATTAGAATTTTGCCTTTACAATTCGCATTAGAAAAGGTTAGAAGTGTTAAGAATTATTGTGATTAGGCAGAAAGTTTAGAAGTGTTAAGATTATATTGGTTTTAGAAGTTGCATATTACTATTGTGGGTTAGAAAGAAGAATTTAAGATTAGAATTTAAGATAGACTATTATTAGAAGTATATTGGTTTTAGAAGAAAATTAAATCGAAAGATATGACGGGAGATAAAAACGAAAACAGAGTTGTTTTCACCACATCGTTACCATCATATCAATGCCCCGTTTTAAACAACACGAATTATACATTATGGGCATTAAGAATGAAAAAGATATTATTGGCAAATGGAGTATGAGATTTAGTAGAAGGAGTAAGTACATCAAAAGAGATTGATGTAAAGAAGGATAGTTCGGCGTCAGCATACCTATTTCAAGGGTTACCAGAAGATTTGCAAATGCAAGTTGCGAGATGTGAAACAGCAAAGGATATTTGGGACTCTCTAAAGTCCAGATTTATTGGGACAGAAGATGTACAACAAGCACACTCGCAACAACTTAAATCAGAATTTGAGAGACTTGTGATGAAAGAAGATGAATCAATAGATTCATTTGCTGGGAGGTTGATGACTATTATTACAAAGGCTGCTACATGGATTGACGTTTGAAGAACAAACGAAAGTACGGAAATTACTGAATGCAGTGCCAGATAAGTTCATACCAATAGTAGCAACCATTGAAATGGTTGTAGATTTTAAGAAAGCAAAATTAGAAGAGGTTATTGGAAAACTTAAGACTTACGAAGAAAGGATTAAGTTTATAAAAGGAAGTGAGGAAGATAATAGTGAGAAATTGTTGTTCACACGTCAAGGGAATAACAGAAATTATGAACGCAACTATGGAAATGATAGACAAGGAGGTGGTAATCAGACACGAGGAAGAGGCCAAGGTAGATACACAAGAGATAGTAAGAATGGAGATAGTTATGATAGAAACAAGAGAAACCAAGGAGATCAAAACTACCATAGGAGAGACTTTAGAGAAATAGAATGTTATAATTGTCATGAGTTTGGACACTCTGCTGCAAATTGTCCAAAACCAAACCGTAGAGAAGAAAAAGCAAACCTTGTGTTCGAAGATGACGAACCAGCACTATTGATGGTTACTAGTAACGATGGAAAAGAGATAACATCCTTAAAGGAAGAATCGAGAAGGAAAGGAATTGTCGTTGAGAAGGATGAAATTCCAAAAGGAAAATTAGAAGATATGCGGTCAAAGATAGAAATTGATTTGAAGAGTAAATTAGAATTTTGGAAGTTTGAAATGCTTCAAGAGTTAGAGATTGAAAAACAAGAGTTTGAGAAGAAACTAAGAAATAGAGAAATGGCATTTGAGAAAAAAATGCAGATAGAGTTAGAGAACCTCGAGATGTTAAGAGATTGCACAAGCAAAGAGATGAAAGAGTTAAGACCAGAAAGAGAACAGTTTGAGAAAAAAGACCATGGAGTTACTTTAGATAAGAAACTCCTAGAAGAAGAAAGAGTTGACATGGGAGAATGCAAGAAGCATCAAGAGACGCCATCAAGATTTTAGAAGGAGAAACAGATTGAGAAAGACATTAGATCAAGCAACAAGAAAATTGAACCAGAAGATCGTGATACAAGAAACAGATTATTGGAGATGCAAGATTATGAAATGATAAAAATGAAGAAAGATAGTGACAAAGGAGACAAAGATGATCGAGATGAGATTGAAGACAAGGAAGAAAGAAGTCAAACCAAAAAGAAAGTTCAAGACATAGTTCGTGTTGAAGATCAAGACAAAGGAAGTGGAAACAAGCCAAAGTTCAAGGATAAAGATGATGGAGCTTGAAGATATCGAAGACATGGATTAATAAATTAGGAAGGAGTATTGGATACTAATTTATCTAATCCATCAAGGTCAAACATGAAAGTCAAATATTTAGAGTCGTTTATGTATATGTATAAAGTATAGGGTCCTAGAATGACAAAGACAAAGTAAATAACCGTTTATTCGGTTATGTTAGTTTAGAAACGTTGTGTCTATTTGTTGTTTCGTTTCATGGGTTATAAATACCCATAAAACCCAAGTTTGTAAACTAATGATTGAATATAAATAAAACTTAGTATATTTTATATCCGGTTGTTCATAGAGAAGATTAGACTAACATATCCATTTCTGTTTTTCTGTAAAAAAAACATGGGAATCGTATTTTGTTTATTAGCATCAAGTGTAACAGTTGGTGGGATACATATTATACATACATGTGCATGTATCATACTAACAAGTGATAGCCCCCCGTTGCCCCTTTTTTTTTATTGGATGATTCCTAAATGCCCAAATTGCTCAAGTGATTTGTTTTTTTCCCCTGAATTCGGAGTTTCCTATTTTACCCTGGGCAACTGGCCAACTCGACACATATGACACCAAGTGTGACGCCAAGTGTCTGACATGAGGGCCGCCGGTTGCCAAATAATACACATTTTGCCCAAAAAGTACACAAGTTGCCCAAAAAATATTCCAAAAAGTGACATCATATTTGTCACATGCAGATTGCGTTGCCCAAAAACTACCGGTTGCCCTGGGGTAAAATCGGAAACTCCGAATTCAGGGGCAAAAAAGCAAATCACTTATGCAATCTGGGCATATTAGGAATTATGTCTTTTTATTCTATGATATGGGACATCCAGACCATGTATACAAGCTAAAGAAGGCAATCTACGGTCTAAAACAGGATCCACGGGCATGGTATGATGCACTATCTTCATTTCTGCTTTAGAACAACTTCACAAAAGGTATTGCTGATCCAACACTTTGTACCCAAAAAACCACAATGACATCTTGATCGTTCAGACTTTTGTGGATGATATCTTTTTTGGCTCGCTTAATCCAAAACATTCAAAAGAATTTTCAAATCTAATGATGTGTAGATTTGAGATGTCAATGATGGGGGAACTAAAATATTTTCTTGGACTTCAAATTCATCAAACCCCAACTGGTATCTTTCTTGATCAACACAAATATACCTTAGAAATCCTTAAGAAACATGGAATGGACAAATGTGATCCTTCTAGTACCCCAATAGCTACCACAACGAAACTGATTGTCACGGGAAACCAGTTGACCCCGAAATTATATCGGAGCATGATTGGTTCTCTCATGTATCTAACAGCCAGTCAACCCGACATTCATTTTGTTGTATGTTTATTAGCGCATTTTAAGGCAAAACCTACAGAGAATAACCTCAAAGAGGTAAAAAGAATATTTCGATACCTTCGTATGTCTGTCGACATGGGTATATGCTATCCGAAAGGATCTGGATTCGATCTCATGGCCTTTTCATATGCTTACCATGCAGGTTGTAGAGACACAACAAAAAGTACGTCAGGGGGAGCTCAATTTTTGGGAGAAAAACTAGTAAGCTTGTGTTCAAAGAAACAATATTGTACCGAACTTTCCACTGCATAAGCTGTGTATGTATCTCTATCGGCATGTTATGCTCAAGTACTTTGGATGCGCACACAGCTAAGAGATTATGGCTTTAACTTCAACAAAATACCTATGTATTGTGATTCGACAGCGCCATCGCCATCTCATGCAATTCTGTACTACACTCACGTACAAAACACATTGCAGTTCGTTACCATTTCATCAAGGAGCATGTGGAACAAGGTACTGTTGAATTATATTTCGTGAGGACGGACTACTAACTCGCAGATCTATTTACTAAATCAAAAAGACTTCGCTTATCAAAAAAGACTTCGCTTATCTATAAATAATTTTCAAAAACAAAATACAAAATTTGAAAAACCTATCAAAACAAAATACAAAAATAGGAAACGTTGAAAACTCCAAAAAAGAATAGAAAACGGACAAATATACAAAAATATCAAAATTTTCAAAAAATTGAAAATATTTTCCTTCTTAATTATTTTATTTTTGTCATTTTTAGTCATTACGACTTATACACATATAGCAGTGCATGACTCACACTTTAACGTGAAATCATTTAAAAGAAAGTCCGAGTACATCACCTCAAAAAGATTTCAAAACAAGGACTTCAAAATGACTTGCAGTTAAATGACAAACTGTGTTGGGCCAATATTTGACCCAAATGTCTTGAACAAGGTACAAACTAGTTATAGGTTTACACTAAAAGGGTTTGGAAGGAGGTCTTAAATTTGCATAACCTTACCAATGAAAACCTAAGAGGCCTTAATAAGGTCTAAACCTTGTGAATGAAGTGAAGGTAAGGACACGTCATCACATCTTTAATTTATTTGGTAGTTCAAATTTCCCTTTGGCTTCTTTGGCAACATAAAAAATAATTCACTTTTGGAAACGAAAAGGCCGAAGTCTTCTTTCAAAAATATAAAGCTGTACTAGTTTATCTCAATTTCCAATAGGCACAAGAAACTTTCTCTTAATTGGATTGATGGTTCGTAGTCCTTGTGACGCTCTTCCAAACACCTTGTTATTATTTCCCTAGCTTCTTCCTATGTTGTTTACAAAAATTTTCTGTTCGAAAAAAAATTAAAAAAATAGAGCTACTTCATTAAGCGCGCAACACCAACCCGAACACAAAAAAAAAAAGGAAAAAAATATAATATGCACGAAAACAACCACGAAAGGCATAACGGCCAAACAATCCAACATATATATCAACTACCTTATTTATTCCAATACAATGTTGTTGAGGGACAAACGTCATAGAACTCTTTCCTCTAATTAGAAATACGATTTTTGGCAAAATTTCCTTATAAATATGTGTCCTTAAGGGCTTTACCTGGTTTGAGTCTGTGTGGCGGTGGGTTCAAACCCCGTGGATTAGTCGGCCAAAAGGTCGGAAATCACGGTTAAAGAAAAAAGAAAAAAAAAAAAAAAAAAACATCGAGTTCTAAAATAAACATGACAAACAAGAGGAAGGATTAGATTTGGATTGCTGAAAAGAAGAAGGGCTAAACTATAGACATTTAAACTTAAAACCTAATCACACAATTATAAAATGCTTTCATTATAGGTTGTCTTGTAAGGCTTTTTGTCCAATAGGCGCAGCACAAGTCATAGGAAACCCTAATGGCAACAGTTTTATTTTACCTGTTCGAAGAAACAAGGCCTCCTGAATCATATGTGAGTCTTTTCTTAATCCTCATATTTTTAGTCTAGTCTTTTCTTTTTTTTGATCATGTCATGCTAACTTAGAATCTTTATCATCATGCAGGTGACTGAAAAAGGATGCATCATTGTTCATAGTATTTCGAATAATATGACGCTACATGTTGCTGTGACTCACAAGGTAACTGTGATTCTTTTAAAATGACGAGTGTACATGGTATTTATTAACTTATTCTAGATCTCAGATCTAACACAGATGAACAACCTTTTTATTTTTGTATATATCGTAAGTTCAAATTGCAGTTTGCTTCTTCTATCAGATCAGTTAATTAATAGCTACAACTCTATTTTCTTTAGATGCTGTATCTCTTTAGAATTTAGATGCTGTATCTTTGTGAAGCAGCAAACAGCTCTTTCTTGAAATCGTCTATCTCCATGACTCAAGGTCTGGATATAGCTAATTAAGTCGACTTTATCTGAGGTTGGCTTTTTTCATCTTGTAAAAAATTCCATTTTTTATTCTATCTACTCCCTTAGTCCCAAAATTATTGTCCACGTTTCCTTTTTTGGGCGTCTCAATTTTATTGTCCACCACTAAATATGGATAGGGAAGTTTGATCGAGTTTACCATATTATCCTTTCTTGAAATTATTATTACAAACTTTAAAGAACATATTAATTAATTATTTAAGGGTAAAACTGTCATTCTAACAAAAGTGAGATAGAGAAAACAGTAATAATTATGTTTTTTCTTAAACCGTGTATTTTTTGTTATCTATTTTGGGACGGAGGAGTAATTACTATAGCCACAATCGTGGACGCTGCCTACACTCTCTTATTTACTGTGATTTGAGAAAAGTCTTGTGTCTTCTTTCATTATCCTTGCATAAATTAGGTTCTTGAAGTGCTAAAGAAGATGTTTCGTGGAGAATTCAAGGATCATCCAAGGGGAACTTTACAGTTAAATGCAATGCGAATAGCAGAAATATTCGCAGATGATATTAATTTCCAGTCTTACTACCTTGCTGCGATTGGTTACCATTCATATGCTTACCCTCGTGTTGATCATCTCTTGACAATCTGACAATGATCATCTTATTAGGTGATTGGTGGGAGTGGAGGAATGAAAAACAACTTTCCTATCAATTTGGATTAAGTTTCTTGAAGATCTCGTCAGGATTTGACAATTGTATCGTACGGAATTTATGATGCTCGACATGTTGGTGTGAAACGCATTATGAAAGTGCATCAGGAACGCTTTCACTGAAGAGGAAGAAGAGGAGGGAGAATGCTTCGGCTTTTGGTTCAGATAAAAAATTAACCTCCCAGAACTCCAACCTGGGAGATGAACACGAGCGACATCTACTACAGATGATAAATTATCCCACGATTCCCCATGCCTTTGCATAACCCGGGCATGTGCGGGATGTGCGGTCGCACAGGGCCTCCGAATTTTTAAGGGCCCCAAAATTTTTAAGCGTTGAACCTTATGTACTTGAGTTTTAGTTCTAGCATGATGATAAAGTGACCTATAGAGTTATTTCCCACTTGATATAAGGTAGATTTGATCAGTTTATTGTGATTCAAAAGATAAGTTGAAACAGGGATGTATATTTCATACGGAGGAAGAAGATGAGAGCTTTACACTATGTACAGTTCTCACCCCTATTGTTTATATATTTTACACTTTTTCTATTACTTACAGTATTATTTTTGTTTTATGTCCAAAAGAGTTTATAACCTAACATTTTTAATCCTTGATTGAGTTATCATTCGAATGATTCAAAGGTACATATTTGAAATGTTTGAATATCTTTTTTATTGTTTTAAAGAGTTTTGAAGGTGCTCTCGAGCAATTTGACAACGTTGTTTTGAATATATAGCCTTGAATTCTTGATAACCATTTTTTTCCTTCAATATTAAAAAATTTATATCCAAGACCCTATTTAGTATTTTAACACAATGATATCGGAAACTAAAGATATCGTCAAATGTCTACTTTGAGATCATGGCACAGGGCCCCCAAAATTCACGGGACGGCCCTGCTAACTTCATTGTTTGGTTCAGTGTAATGAATAAAACATAAACTTCCTTTGAAAATAATATATTCTTTACGGTTTTGATAAATTGATATGTTTCCTAGAGCTAATCGAGCATCTTAGGAACACGATAATAATCTATTCTGTACGGTTTTGATAATTTTTTTTTTAATTTTTCTCTTGTTTGTGTAACAAAATTGCGTTTGTTAGGTTTGTTCACAGAATTTTAGGTCTTGAAGCCAATATTAAATGTATGTGTATCTTTGTTATCGATCTTTTTTATATGTATATTGATATGCATGATCTTATCTTGAGACTGTTATAACTAATTATTACGTATTCAGTAACTGGATTGTATATATGTTTACAGCGGGTGGAAAAGGATGTTACTACATGTAAATCTTCTGGTTAAAAAAAGATATAAAGATTTCGACAATTAAAGAGAGCCAACATAAATGTCAATGAGAAAATAATTTAGCTGTTAATTAGAATCTGTCGAGCCAACTGATTATAGGTATCGATCAAGTAATTTGTATCTCCAAATACATTTATTGACTATAGTGATGGTGAACATGCAACTGATGCAAGTTACCTATGGAAATGAAATAATGGTTAGTCATACAGACCAGGAAACGTATGAGCCGTTTGTAATTAAGTTAGAGTTGTCTTATAATGTCATGTTTCCATGGTCGGATTGTGCACATGTTGAATTCCGACACGCACTCATTTTTGTTATGAGAAACACAACAGTAGTAATGTCTCGTTATGGAAGATGTGAAGCAACAATTTTTTGCAGCTATATCAATTTAGCACTTTCACATGTGGTAACTCTACTTGTTTCATCACCAAGTACAATGATTTAAGGACTCATATGATCAAATCTGTTATATGAGGCAATTCTGTGGGACAAATGGATTAAACTACATTTCAACACGAAATAGTAGTAATAACTATCCCGCGGGTATATATTGGAAAACCATGACAAACTCTAAAAGTTCTTAATGCCGTGATAACATAAGTGATGATCTAAGAGTCATCATCTTGTCAATCTCTTTATCTTCGCATTCTCATAATCTCATTTCTTTTTGTTTACTGTGTTGCTACTTTTCTTTTTGGCCAAAGATGTTGTAAATAGATCATGAACCACTGTCGAAACTCAAAGCACAACCGTATGGTATGTAAATTTTTAGTGAAGCTGGATTAAAACAATAATCCTAAATAAAATACAACAAATTACATTGTTGCCATATAAGGTTCGGATGTGAAAATCATTGACCATTTAAAATGCTATTGGTCAACCATATACCTCAAGTAAAAAAACCATGGTCATGTGAAATGACTTCGTGTCAATATGCAAACCAGGCTCACCGTATTTTGTAACGCAAAAGTAGCCCATAGTTTACTAAAAATACAGCCCAGTAATTAAAAGGCCCAATGACATACACCCTTGGCCTGTCAATGTCAAAAAGCTGGAAAGCTTTATTTACTACAGTAGTTGATATTAGTAGCTGTGATGAGTGAGCATTTATCAGTGATATGCATCATTTCGTTTTGAAGTTATGTGCTGTTAGTATTATAAGGCATTGCCCTTATGATGTCATCATGTATGCAGGTGACATAACCATCTTAATCCTGCCATAAACAAGGAGGCTTGGACTCGGGATGAAGAAGTGATGTTGATCCATGCACACAAAGTTCATGGAAATAAATGGGCAGAACTAACAAAATTCTTGCCTGGGAGGTATGCTTACTTTTGCTTTGGTTTCTATAGTTAAACCCAGTTAAGAAGCTTATGAATTACAGTATGATATATCACTTAGATAACCTTGGATCATGAACAATCTAATTTCTTCAAATATCACAAATAATCATATATGCCTTTTTATGTTTGTCGGTCTCAGGACAGACAATGCTATTAAAAATCACTGGAATAGCTCTCTTAGAAAGAAACTAGATGCGTATATCGAATCAGGCCTGCTTGAACAGTTCCAAGGATTTTGCTTATGTCGTCATTCGAGCCCGAGTCGGTCCATGTAATAAATAAAACGATCCAAGAGAAATCACAAGGCACAATGCTGTCAATGCACTCAGGATCTTCAAAGTTTGCTTCTGCGCACAATAGCGTTGATTAGTTATTTGCATTAGTTTAGAATTAATTGACATGAATAATGGAAGTTCAACTTATAGAATGAAATTAAGTTTATGTAACATACCCTCCCATAAGGCGTAGCATATATGATAAAAATGATGACATAGACAGTTTCAATGAGTGTACCGAAAGCATTAACAGTAATTAGAAGAGACGTGTTTCCTTCTTTGATAAACGAATAGTACATCCACAACAATGCACTAAACAACTATAACACATATGGCAATGACTCGAACCCCATTGTGGATTTCCTCTTGCATATTTTGATAAATGTTGGCCTGCAATATTAAAGATTTCTCAGTCTAAAGTTTGGTTCAAAATATTTAACTTTTTTCTGCTATTAGTAAAACTAAATCATTAGCTGACTTACACTGGAGTAAAGTAGACACCAATAGACACAAGGTTAATTACCTGTAACATCGTCACATTCAACAGCAAAACGCCATCAGCTTTTATTGATCAAACAAACATAAAAAATGTATATATTGATCATTCACTTCAACGTTTAATTAGTAAATTATATGGTAACACTCACACTTATTGTTTTAAAAAAGGAAGGTTGGTCATGCATATCAGATTGCACTAAATTTATATGTCTAACAAAATCGAAAATGAATAGATTTATGAATCATGTAATTCTAACAGGCATGTGTCAAAGACGAAAATGAGATTTAAACTTAGAAATTCTGAGATGGTATGTAACACACAGATCAATCATCATTACATTATATTTCTCAAATATGATATCTAAGTAAGATCTAACTGCATATAAAACTTATAAATATTAAAAGAGAGTATATAAAATGTCACCCAATATGCGAAAAACCAAAATCAGCGGGTGTTGACAATCAAAAATCGCCATTTCTATAATCTAGATATATATATGTATATTTATGGAAGTAGATTCATTATGTTAGAGATATACTAGCAGTAGGAACTNAAAAAAAAAAAAAAAAAAAAAAAAAAAAAAAAAAAAAAGAAGCTGTTACTATCTAGCTAGATGATACAAACACTGATAAGAAGACGTGCCTCTAAACTAATCTAAAAAGGCACTCAAATACAAGGATTATTAGCCAAAAATATGTTAAATTTGAGATCTAAATATATGTTGATTAACAAATACGAATTAAAAGAGCATAATATATGGATTAAAAGCCGTAAACATCTTAAGAACATCCAATAGACAACATAAAAATGTAACAAACTAACATATAACAAAAAAACCCTAACTGATGCAAATATTATTAAAAAACTGAAATTATTGAAAATCAAATAAAATAAAATAGAGTGTTGATCAATATACCTTGTTCGAAGAATCATGGACCAAATGTTCAAAAATTTAAAATATTGTGATTGGAATTTAATCAGATCGATTTTCAAATAGAAATGGGGCAGAAATTTTTTAGGGTTTTAATTTGGGGTTGTGAACAAAGTAGCGCTACTCATTAAATAAGTGCGGTATGTTTTAAACGGGCCCTTTGATTATTGATATGTTATAAGAATTGTCCAAATTATAGAGGTGGTTGGACATATTTAGTGAAAAATTACAATTATGTTGGTACAT
The DNA here is from genome assembly GCA_014162995.1 of Artemisia annua. NCBI lineage: Eukaryota > Viridiplantae > Streptophyta > Magnoliopsida > Asterales > Asteraceae > Artemisia > Artemisia annua. The sequence goes on along the minus strand of LBNU01005353.1, from coordinate 69,474 downwards.
TAAGTAGGTTATTTTTCAAATTCGGTATCTATGAAAATGTTTTACTTTTCTCTAGTGTTGTTTGTGTGTGTTAGATGGTTTGGCTTGGTTTGGAGTTTGTATATCTAGGGGTCGTTCAAATGGTGTTATTCGAGGATGCTTGAGCATTATGAAATCACAATCGATCATCTGCATATGGGAAAATTATTCGTGAAGGCTTAAATAACATTTTAACCAAAACGTCATTAAAAAGTTGTCTTCGACTCTCGAATGTTCTATCATTTGATGAGCAGAGTAGCATTTTGGAGCGAGCCTATCGGTGTAAACCCTATGATGTGAAGTTATTGGGCAGTTAAAATTGCGTATCATGAAACAATGCCACATAAGGTAGTTAGTTTATTGCATAATCTTAAAACATTGGGATGTACAAAAGTGATTTACAATAATGTTATTTTTTATGGACATATGCATATGGGTATTTAGAATGTTTGAACACCAAGTCAATATAATACATATGATACGGTGCTCATAATTATGAGTATCATTATTAAATTTGTGGTAATCTATAGAAACATGCGACATTTTCGTTATTATTGGTATAACACATGACACCCTAGCAAATTATGTATATTGAAAGATGATGTCATTTTCATCCAAAACGTTTTGATAAAATTGATATAATGGTTCGATTATTTCAAGCACTTATAATCGGCCCTTTACTAATTTTACACTAATATTACAATTAATTGACGAGACAAAAAATCTTGAAAACTTGAAAATGCACCACTTGAATCAAACTTAACCTTGAGTTGAGACTACCGGAACATATGACTTGAAACTAGAATATTAATATCTTGCTACGTCTTCTATGGCATCTTGACTAAAGGTGTTTGATCGTTTTCTTCTTATTTTTTGTAACATCAATGGGGTCTTCTTAATCTTCCCAGCAAGATATTATCTGTTTGCGAAACAAATACGAAGGAAAGGAAAAGAACCACATTTGGGCAAGTCGCACAACCACCGGTAGCACATTTATTTTTATAACTCAAATAGCTGTGGGTCAGGGATTGTACTTGCAAATGATTGGGAGAGTACTTTTGCTCGGGACACGTGTCAAAAAATAAATAGAGTCACACATTAGAGCAATCACACATGCACTATTTTAAGAATTTTCTTGGGGTTGTGATAAGTACTCAACTTCCATTTGACTGAATTAACAGATGTAAAATATTTCAGAAGCACCCTTCGATAAAAAGAAATGCTATGTAAACTATCTAACGTTGAAAATAGTTCAACCATATTTAGCGTGTGTGGTTTGTTTTTCGTTAGTTTCATGTTTGTATATCACATTTTCTCATTGGTAAAGTCAAATGTTGAGTTGAGTGGAGTGATCTTGTAAGGAATGAGTCATCCTCATGAACCAGCATTTTAAGGACACTCGTGCTTTGTGAAATTATGACTGAGCTTCTGAGTATGCACAAACTATATATGAAGACCTAAACAAAGGTAGTTATGAAGGTTTGGAATGAGCCGGGAAATCCTATCAAGAAGCGCTATAAGTTATTCCAAAATTAGATGTTCGAACATTAAGTCATTAAATAATAAGGAAATACATCATTATGAGCATTATCATAAATTTTGTGGTAACCAATAGTAACACCCATAAAATTAGTATTTTTTTTTGTTGGTCTAATTAATGATACCGCAAAATACATTATCAAAATCGATCTAGATCATGATGATGTCACTTCATCATGAAATTGTCTAAATAATCTATAGAAAGGGGTAATATTACCTCTAATCTAATTTTGTAACCATACTTTACATTTTTTTTTTAAATAGTAACACATCTAAATCTTTCAATTCAGAGACCGTATAACTAATGAGACTCAATATTAATACTTTTGAAGGAAAACTGTATGTGCTTATTATTGGATTTGTTCAACAGAGTTAGTGGTAAACCGTCAACGCATGCTATGGACGTGTGGTTGATTGAGTTTGCTATAATGGATCTATCAGATCAACTTAGTTTTTTCTTTTTTTTTTCTTTTTTTATTCTTCTTCTTCTGGTAAGCAAAATGCATTACGAGACATTTATGTGCACTTTATGATCAAAACTAGGGATGTCGAGTTGCCAAATACGTGTGGTAGTTACAAGTTTCAAAACTCTACTCCCCCTCCCCCCCCCTCTCACCCTAGATTTGAACACGTGGTTGCCAACACCATGCCGGAGATCCAGAGGGCTCCATCAACGTCCAGAAACACAGCCTACAACACCAATGATCAATTTTAATAGGCTTTTTCAAGAAACACCATTTTTTTCTTTCATATCTAGATTATGTTAGCCTTTTTTAATGTTTTAGATCAAATANGCCGGAGGTCCAGAGGGCTCCATCAATGTCCAGAAACACAACCTACAACACCAATGATCAATTTTAATAGCTTTTTCAAGAAACACCATTTTTTTCTTTCATATCTAGATTATGTTAGCCTTTTTTAATGTTTTAGATCAAATAGTTTATGTTTAAGTTAAAGACATATTTAGTTAAGTTGTATTAAGTTTAATGTATGTATTGTATGGGTCAAATAGTAACTGCAAAGTGGGTGAAAGTGTTAACCCAAACACCCCTTTGTGGCAGTTTTGAAACAGTTGGACGTTTGGCAGTTATATCCAACCAACACAACGTTTGGTACTTGGATAACTGACAAGTCGTGCCTCTTAGATTAGTATATATATGTTTCCAACCTGTGGAAAACATACAACAACCTTTTATTATTTTATAAAGTCCATTTTCAATATTTACCCATTGCTGTTCCATTCGTATTTCATTCTGCACAGACAGCCTCATTTTCAATCATGAAACACTTATTCAAAAGAAAGATTGTTGGTTATAATCCTGGAAACAATTTATCAGAGCTCCGGCTCTAATCCATGGGAAAAACCAACAATCAAACACACAACTGGATTCCAAAAAGGGCGTTATCTAGTGAGAGAGACACCCAAACGTTTGTACCAATGGAACACAAGGAAAAAGAGTATTTTGCTAAAAGGGAAGGAGATATTGGTGCAAACCGTGTTAGAGAACGAGGCATTTAATGCCACGAAGGAGACAGAAGGTCTGGATAAACAAGGATCGAAAACTGCTGGGTCAAGAAGAGATAAAAAGTCAAAATGTTACATTTGCAAAACCAAGGGACATGCCTTTTGGGCATGTGAAAGTAGGAAGAAATTGGCAGGAGTCGAAGCACACCAAAACGTTGACATCATAGAACAAATCATAAATGAAGAACGAACCTATCCTGAAAAGGTCCATGTCACAGCAGATTATTTGGTGGAAAGCACAGACGAATACACTTGGGATGAAGTTTGGTACGTAAGTAAACAATACAAATTTCATATGTGCCCTAAGAGAATTTTGTTTAATGATGTTCACTATAAGTTCAAGATGATAGGGAAAGAGGAAAAAGAAAGAAAATTCATTTTTTCGTATGGTATTGGAAATGCAACTGTGAAAACAAAATTTGTTGATTTGATAATCAACAATGTGCAATATACCCCAGAGATTTCACTTTACATTCTTAGTTTGGAATTGCTTGCAACCCAAGGGTACTCAGTTAAGATCAAAGACAATATTTGCAATATTTTCTGTATGTATGATGAGGATGCAAGTATGCAATTGCCAATTGTTGAAGAAAGTGCACTGAAAATTGGTCCTAAAGATGTTGTGAAAGAGCATAACCAATACTTGGAGAATTACTTCAAGTCAATTGATCCAGGGGATGAGTGCTCGTTGGTGAAAGGGTTAGAAGATTTAGACTGGAACAAAGAAGAGACGCAGGATTATGTTGATGAAGATTACCTTAGTCACAATGGAACTCTATACGCTCTAAAGGTCAATTCTTTCTCACGTTTTCTTTGCTTTATGAACCTGTTGAAAAGAGAGAGTTTGCTATATAGAAATTGGGAGGTCTTCAACAGAAGGTTCATAGATATGTTAAAGTGGTTCTATCTTGTACACTTAAATTATGATACACTTGAAGAGATACCACTGGTTGTTAAAGATGTGGAAATAAACCTACTATGCTTGTTAAAAGTTGTTGAAAGTTTGGGTGGTTACTTCTCGGTCACAATCAGTGACAAATGGGGAACCATAGCCCAGTTACAAGGCCTGCACACCACAGATAGTGAAGCAGTAAGAAATTTCTACAAGAAGTTTATTGATCTCATTGTGATATACCATGAAACGGCTCAAGTGCCTTGGGTTGAAAAGCCTTTGGAAGTGGGTGAAGCAAGCAAAGATGCCAATGTCAAGGACTCACCGGGCCAGAAGGATATGACTGTGAAGGATGGAGCACAAGGATCAAGCCAGAATCGTTTTGGTCTGAGGCTAGAAGATGATGATGAAGAGCAACATGATAGCAGCCAAGATAGTAATGATTTCGATGTCATTACTTGAAGATTTCAAGCAAGGAAAGTCAGGAAGATTTGAGTCTAAATCATTAGGGGGGAAATTGTTAGCCTTTTTTAATGTTTTAGATCAAATAGTTTATGTTTAAGTTAAAGACATATTTAGTTAAGTTGTATTAAGTTTAATGTATGTATTGTATGGGTCGAATAGTGACCGGAAAGGGGGTCAAAGTGTTAACCCAAACACCCCTTTGTGGCAGTTATGAAACAGTTGGACGTTTGGCAGTTATATCCAACCAACACAACGTTTGGTACTTGGATAACTGACAAGTCGTGCCTCTTAGATTAGTATATATATGTTTCCAGCCTGTGGAAAACATACAACAACCTTTTATTATTTTATAAAGTCTATTTTCAATATTTACCCATTATTGTTCCATTCGTATTTCATTCTGCACATACACAGCCTCATTTTTAATCATGAAACACTTATTCAAAAGAAAGATTGTTGGTTATAATCCTGGAAACAGATTATATCAACAACAATTTATGACTATGTAGTCGTTGTCATCGGTTAGATCTGCACCAATATCCCGCTTATTCACCACTCACTTTGTTTGTGTTAGTGTGACCATTTTTTGTCGTATCGACATCCGATTATGTTTCCATTTTTTCTCCGACGACTATCCCTGGCTGTTGGTTGTTACCATATCGGCTCGCCAATCTCCATCAATGTGAGGTAGAACCTTGTTTGACCTAGAGGTCTCTATCTCTCCAGCGGGTTTCGTTTAAGAAGTTTTAGATTCGTCATGGCTTTGAAAGGATTTGGTTCATCTCAAGGTTTTATGTATCTGAGTGACTGTTTCGCCATTGACTTTTGGTTAATGTGTTTGTTAGGTTCGGTTTTTGGGGTGTCTACTTTAAAATTGTCACATTCAGTTTTGGATCTATGTTTTCTGCCTTCATGGGTGGAGCTCTAATGATAATAAAAAATTTGTACAATAATGACGTAAATTATAAATATCGATAATGATTTGAAATCTTGTTTAACATTAGATATGGTTTAAACAAATTTAATTTGTTTGTGAATCAATATTAAGGGAAAATAGCATTTTCTTTTAATGTTTTTTACATCTAAATAAAAATATAACTTAGCATGAGCGGAGGTCCAAGGAGACAGTGAGGGCCCTCTTAAAACTTTTTAACTGTCTTTATTATTTTTTTTCTTTTTTTCACCCACTATTCTATACATGAACAAACTGTCATTATCTTAAAGATGGGTTTTCGGTAGTTGTCTCTATGGGGTTATATAGTTTTTTGAGCAAGTGATATTGTGTCTTAATAAACATAATGGTTTCGGTTATTGTTGGAAAGTTTAGGTTAGTATTGAATACTCCTTGTAATAGCAAAAACAAGACATTTATACACACTTTATGGTCAACACTGTAGATGTTGAGTTGCCAAATACTTGTGGTAGTTACGTGTATTTGAACTCTCTCTCTCTCTCCCTCTCTCTCTCTCTCTCTCTCTCTCTCTCTCTCTCTCTAACTCTTCTCAAACCATAGATTTAAACACGTTGTCGCTAGCACCACGAGGAAGGGCATTATAACCGATCACAACACGCACATCCTACAACATCAAGGATCAATATCATTGGATTTTTCAAAAATACACGCCTTTTTTTTTTCTTTCAGATCTATATATACTATATTTACTTGGGCTACTCTAAACTAATGGAAATTTAATATGTTTGTGTTGGATTTTTATTTTGGTTAACTTCTACGTACACTTGTCAACATATGAGGGCAAAATTGTTAAAACGACATATATTTCTCTTTCTTTTATGACGGCAAAATTGTTAAAATGACATATTTCTTTCCTTCTTTCCCTTTATGTTTGGTGAGTTTTGGAAAAATATAGTCAATATTATAACACCAAAAGACAACAAGGACAATCACACTGTACCACACGGTATAGATTATAGAAAACAACACATGGACAATGTTTTCATGATATGGATATAATATGAATGCCAATCAATGCTTTTCAGGATGAAAAGTTACGCTCAAGCACTTCATCATGTTCGATAAGATTCCCACCAGTGACGAAGCCAGGATTTTATACATGGGTGGGCCAAATATAAACATGGCAATCGATCGATTGAATATCGTTGCTAAAAAAGTAAAATGCAATAACTTGCACGAAAAAACTAAATTATATCTTCTATATAATTTAATTTTGATGCTAAAACTGTATTGAAAAGTAACTAAATATACGCTTAAATTAGTTTGTAGCATCTAAGTTATATTGCCTTTACATACAGATGAAAAATAACGTAAGAAAATTAGAACACTGTAAATAATAAAAAGCTTTAAATTTGAATAAATAAAATGTGAAAATGTTATAATAAATGTGTGATACAATCACATATAAATTTAGATGAATCTGTGTCTCCGATCCTTTCATATCACACAATTTATACATATGATTTATCATTTTTGGGATTTCAGGTGGACAAATATGTAAATTATCTTCTCATTGAACCAGTTGTAAATTAATACTACGTAACATATAGAAGATGCAGTAACTCTTGAAATGTTGGGGTGGGCCTTGGCCAACCCAATTACAAACGTAGCTCCGTCCCTGATTCCCACCATAAAGAAAGATTTTAAGTTATTAATCGCAACTAATAAATGTCAAATCATCATATGCCGATTTCATAACATCCTATCAAACTATTTGCACCCTGTGATTCCCAACCGAGTTTTGCTGCACATATTAAAACAACAGAAGAAGCTCGACTACGATGGTAACATTTTGTGAACACGGATATTGAGTTAAAGGCATCAAGGGTAATTTCTAAGTTGAGTACTATGTTATCTTCTCTACAAACAGCTATGATAAAAATATGAAGGCTGAAAACGTGTAGACTATTCTTATATTGGTAACAAAATGGTTTCAAATAAACATGACACGCTAAATATTAAAATCAAACTAAACTAGCGTGACTCAGACTCTATGCTATCTTTAGATACTTTCTCTGTTAGAATTTTTTAATCATGACTATCATATATAATTACTAATATCAAGTAGCACAAGATGCGGAAGCGTAGGATCACGTATAACAAATAATAGTTAACTAAAACATAAATAGAAAACGTACCTCAAGCAATTCTTGATTGAAGGAAGAACAATTGATGAACCCTAATTAGGGTTTATGTAGATCTATGAATAACCCCTTACCTTTTTGTTATTCGATCTCTTGATAATTACTATAGTGAGTAATTACCTCGTTCTTGTACACAGAAATTAAACCGTATTAAGGTTTTGCAAGAAACTACACAAGAACTATTTTTGATGATCAAAAATCGATCCCACAACCTTAGGGATGTTGTACGATCGGTTCAAGAAGAAAAGGAAGAGAGAAAACAATTTTAGGGATAATTGTGTGTTCAAGAGTTATGAAAACCAATGACCCTTGATTTGTTTATATAGTGTTTGAGTAACTTGGTCACCAAGCAAACATCCCTAACCTCCTTAGGAGGTTTGGCCGCCCCTAGCACCCCTAGAGGTGTTCTAGAACTTTCTTGGTTACCATAATACATAAAACACACACTTTCCTTATCTTCGTCTAACGGTCGTTAG
>LBNU01005353.1:41744-61336 GCA_014162995.1 Artemisia annua | reverse complement strand
CCCGAAAATGCTTCTTTTGTGATTTTCCCTTCAAAAGTACCTAAAATGAGAAAAGAAACGACTTTGGGTGAAATCCAAACCAAAAACATACGAATTAGGACTCAAACCGACCCCTAAAAACGTAACATTTTTCGTCTCATCAGTAGATATACTATTAGAATTGGTAAAAACCCCATGCTCAATTATTATTCATGATCAAATATAAATACATAATAAGTCTTGCACAATAAGATAACTAACATGGGTTAAGCCCGATAGTAAATAATAAACTGCATGGGCTAATAATCATTCGGCTAATACTCCCCCGTAGTTGGAATGGGAGGTCTTCGGACGTTCAAACTAGAACAAAACTCAAGGAATAAGGCACTCGGAAGACCCTTGGTGAATATATCAGCATATTGAAACCGAGACGGAACGTGTAAAACACGCACTTGCCTAGAAGCCACATAATCACGAACAAAATGTATATCTATCTCAATATGCTTTGTACGCTGGTGTTGTACCGGATTAGTGGAAAGGTAAACGGCACTTACATTGTCACAGTAAACAAGTGTAGCAGTATGCAAAGGAGCATGTAATCCCGTAAAAGATTACGAATCCAGGCAGTTTCAGCGACAACATTGGCAACACCCCGATATTCAGCCTCTGCACTAGAACGAGATAAAGTAACCTGTCGTTTAGCAGACCATGACAATAGATTATCCCCAAGAAAAACACAATACCCAGAAGTGGATCGTCGGGTGACTGGGCAACCTGCCCAATCTGCATCGGTGTATGCAGTGAGTTGAGCAGTAGTAGAAACATGCAGTTGAAGACCATGATCAAGAGTACCACGAACATACCGGAGAATCCGCTTCAAAGCAGCAAGATGAGGCTCACGGGGATCATGCATATAGAGACAAACCTGTTGAACAGCATAAGATATATCTGGTCGTGTGAAAGTAAGATACTGAAGAGCACCTGCCAAGCTACGATACAAAGTGGAATCAGAAACCGGGTCACCATCAGGACCCAACTTGGATTCAGTATCAACCAGAGTTCTGCAAGGATTGCAATGTTGCATGTGGGCTCGTTCAAGTATTTCCTCAGCATATTTAGATTGTGATAAAAACATGCCTGCCGAAGTGCGCTGAGCCGAGATGCCAAGGAAATAATTAAGAGAACCAAGATCAGTCATAGAAAACTCACCATGTAATGAAGCAATAACCCGCTGTAAGAAAGCTGAAGACGATGCTGTAAGTATGATATCATCCACATATAGCAACAAGTAAGCAATGTCAGAACCACGATGAAATATAAATAAAGAAGAGTCCGTTTTACTATGCTGAAAACCAACTCGAGTAGCATAACCAGCAAATCATTGAAACCAAGCACGCGGGGCTTGCTTAAGCCCATATAGTGATTTCTGCAAGTGACATACATAATGAGGTTTGGCAGAATCAACAAACCCGGGAGGCTGGTGCATATAAACCGTCTCAGATAAATGGCCATGAAGGAATGCATTCTTCACATCAAGCTGATGAATAGGCCAGCCACGAGAAACTGCGAGACTCAAAACAGTGCGAATCGTAGCCGGTTTAACAACCGGACTAAATGTCTCATCACAATCAATACCTTGATGTTGGCTGCGTCCATTGGCAACAAGACGAGCCTTATACCTGCTTAATGAGCCATCTGCATGAAACTTATGTTTGAAAAGCCACATAGAACGAACAATATTCACATTAGCTGGACGGGGAACAAGTATCCACGTACCATTAGTAATTAAAGCATTGTATTCTTTTAACATAGCTTGTTTCCATTGAGGAACATGAAGAGCATGAACATGAGACCGAGGAAGCGGAGAAACGGTAGTAACATGACAATTCATACGCTCAAGAGGTTTAGATATACCGGCTTTAGCACGTGTGACCATAGGATGAGTATTAACAGCGGGAGCGGGTAAATTTGCTTGTACAGGTGGTGTATTTGCTAATTGTGGTGTATTGGGTTGCGGGATAGTAGGCTGATCATTGTTGGGTAGCATGTTATTGGGTTGGTCAAGATTAACAGGCTGTTGTGGTGGAACGTATGGAGGTGGAGTGGGCGGTGTAGGAATATTGGGTTGAGCAGCGTGTGGTAGGTTGCTAGAGGGTGGAATAGCGGGTGTATGTTCAACAGGGATAGGTGGTATTAAAACTCATAGGTGGTGTTGGTAAGCTTGTGGAAATTTTGAAATGGAAAAATATCTTCGTCAAATCTAACATGTCGTGAGACTATTATTTTATTCGAAGATAAGTCTAGGCATCTATATCCTCGATGATTGGCGGGGTAGCCAAGAAACACGCAAGGAGTAGAGCGAGGTTCGAGTTTATGTGTAGCGGTTTGTGGGTGGTTTGTGGTAAAGCTTGGTAAAGGGTATTGCATTTTGTATAGCGGTTGATGGAAGGATATTCAAAATATAAGCAGCCATGTTGAGAGCCTCTACCCAATAGGAGGGTGGTATGTGTGCTTGAAAAAGCAAAGTGCGAATGAGATTGTTAAGGGTACGCAACATACGTTCTGATTTGCCATTTTGTTGTGACGTGTGAGGGCAAGAAAAACGAAATTGAATGCCATTTTTGCGAAAAAGGTCATGGAATCGGGCATTGTCGTACTCTCCCCCATGATCACATTGTAAAGCCTTTATATCGATGCCAAATTGTTTATTGACATAAGCACGAAACAGAACAAAATAATCATACAAGTCACATTTTTTATGCAACGGATAAACCCAAACATAATGCGAAAAATGATCCAAAAAAATAGCATAATATTTGATACCACTCTCACTCGGAACAGGGGATGTTCATACATCCGAGTGAACAATATCAAAAATAGACTCAACATTTGACTCGGAAGTATAAAATGGAAGCTTTATGTTTTTGCCTAATTGACAAGCATGACACAAAGTGGACGACTTTGACTTAGTACAAGAAATAAAATTACTAGACTGCAAACGACGAAGCACATCTTCCCCGGGATGCCCGAGACGTCTGTGCCACGTAGTATGACTAAACGAAAGCAAAGCAAAAGGAGGATGTGTGGATGATGGTTGTGTAACCGGGTAGAGATCACCCGTGCTATCACAACGGAGCAAAAGGTGGCCTGTCTGGTAATCTTTCACAGAAAAACCATATGCATCAAATTCAACAGACACATCTGTTAATACAAATATCGCTTAAAAACGTTATTTATATTTTACGATCTTTGCTAAGTTTTGTTAACGACAAAGTATAAACTTTAGTTTTTGGTAAAATACAATTTTAGTTTCAAGTCTTGCATAATCTTTGTTTTGCTACATTTTACTTTTCATATTTTAAATATATATACAACACGACACAAACAATTCATAATTTACTTAAGAACATAATTTTTCCAACAATCAATGGTAATAAAAATTTGTGTTGTTTTACTCAACCCAAAGTTTATGGAAATAAGTCCCAACACCCTGTCTTGATGTGAACATTACTTGTAAGGAAGTAAATGAGTCTACAAGCCCTTAATATGTAGTAAAATGTGTGCATGCTAGCTAATATAAGACTTGTACAAAAATAGGAGAGGTTAGTTTGTCACATCCAGTCCATTAGGTTTAAGTAACTTAGCACATTGAATTGTGTATCTTGTGTGTTTGACCTTTTCTCTTTAACCTAGTCTAGCAGACCAATGCATGTGGGGAACGGAAGTTAAGGTTGATGTGACTTAACATTGGTCGTTGGAAAGTTCTAAGGTAAGACCATTTGACTGTCAGACCTGCGGCACCTCGACTAACCACGGGCGACCCTTGGGAGGGTTCGCGCGGGTTCGCCCAGGCCCAAGATGTTCTTATTGGCCTATAGAAATACCAAAACTAACTTGCTAGCTTTTATTTTTTATCATTCCTTATCATTTTCACACACATTCCATATTATACCCTCATCTAACCATTACAATGTTCATTGTTGTGGTTTCTCATTGTAGCAAAGAAAGTTCACTAACATACATTTTGGTTCAAGCTTTCAAGCAAGAAGTCCTTGCAAGTCCTTGATAAACTAAAACTATTTGTGTAGATTTCTTCAAGTCTAATACTTCTCCCATTCATTGTGTGAATAGTTGTGATCGTTTAGTATTTGTGCTGGTAAAATACCAAAGTGTCAAAAGGGAGTTGTTTGTAATCCCTTGGTGAAGAGAACTAAACGGGAGTTGTTGTATCGCTTGGTTAAAGAACTCGCATTTAGGCTTTAGTGTGCGGTAAAATAGTAAGCGACGTGTAAAGGTTTTCCGCACGGATAAAGGAGCTTGTTGATAGTGCCTTGAAACCCTCTCCGAGTGTGGATACTCCCGAGGCCGTGGACGTAGGGCAAGGACAAAGTGAGGTCCTTTGTAGCCGAACCACGAATAAACTATCGTGTTGTGGTTTGATTGTCTTCCTGTATAAACATGCAAAAACAAGGATATATATTACTAAAGCAATTGAAATAAACAAACCATTCTTTATTTCATTGGAAATTAATAATCATACATTACATCCTTTATCCAAATACTAAAATAGATCAATGCATGATAATTCTAGTTAATGAATTATGCCTCAAGTCATGTTAATCATACTTGTTGACTAGGCATAAATCAACTAACTTTGATCTATAAAAATTTTGAGAATACTTATTTCAAGAATTTAATTAGCAAAATTCTTGTATGTGTGTATCCAACTATCTTGATATAGTAACACAATATTTCATAAATGATGTGATATCCTCAACCATCAATTTATGACAATCAAACTTTCAAACATTTTAATGTTTAAAGTATTCTAATTCTTTAATGTATAATGCAACTATGCTCTTAGTCGAGCACAACTAGTTCACATGGCCATTAACAAGGATAAAATCCTACCATGACTAGTATTGAGTGTCATCTCAATCAAACTAGCATCATTGTATTAAAACTACAATATGCTCTTAAAAATCCCGTAAACTTAATATCCATTGTGTAATTTTGATGCCTTCCAATCTTTCAAGATTTACTGTCGGCTATAACAATTACGCAACAATTTGCTATATTGTTTATACTTAGAATTAGGAGCAATTCCAGGTTGAGGATCATTATTCTAAGTCCAAACATATTCCATTAGAATATACATTACACAAGTTATATAATAACTTTGATTGGATATCAAATATTGTCGAATCATTGAGCATGATACAACAATAAAATGATATACACGAAAATCCTTCAGTCATACTTAGATTTTATTCATGCTATATCTTTACAAATATATATATATATATCAATTTAGTCTTTCAAAATGATATATCATATTCTATTAGATTTATTTACCGCACAAGTTTATTAAACAATAAACTCTTGTTCCAAGGTTGTATGTTTTATTTTCTAAATCATCTAAGTAAATTTTTTATTCCAATAAGACTTATTATTTTACTTATATGGAATTTTACTTCTTATATGTCATACAACATATATGATTTAATAAATCAAACATAATACTCCCACTAGCTTTCAGGAATACTTAGAAATTACCTTATTCCAATTATAAATCAAAACATTGATTTAACAATTAATCATAAGAGTAATCTCCTAGATGCATGCATTATCCATTCATGGATTATTGCGCTTTGTATACTTCCAAAGATTTATTTGAATTCATAAACTCCCTTTGATTACTTATCGTCCTCGCTTAAGTAATCATTCAAGAAAGAGTTTTGATATTCATTGTCAAATTTCATATTCATATAAATATGACAATTACCATCTTTGTATTTTTAATGTGCTTAGGAAAGAGTATTCAGTCATAGTTAATTGCTTAAATATGATTAATAATCTTGTCATAAGACATACATTAAAATACGTATACAATCTTGTCCATATAAGTTTTAACAAAGATTTAAACTACTAGGGTTACATTATCTTTGAATAAACTCATCATTATTCTCTAACTATTAAGAATTAAGATAAACCAAATTTGTAAAATTTGAATATCTTAATGAACAGCATCTATAACATTCATAGTATGAGTAGTTTACCCAATCCATTATTTGATAATACTTCATCATATAATTCCCAGCATATTAATCAGATACCTGAGATATCAAAGTGGATCTATGAATGATAATTTCATCATCATGAGGTTTATCATTTACATGTTAAGCCTCATCATTATCTTTACTCTCATGTCGTGCTATATTTTATTCGACGATAAGTCGTAGGCATCTATTTCCTCGATGATTGCGGGTGCATGAACACCACAATGGCAGTAGAGCGAGGTTCGGTTTATGTGTACCATGTATATGGATAGCTGGCACAACCGTAAGTTGTCGTAAGGTGTGGTTTGGGTAGGATTGGTAAAGGTATTTCATTTTGTATATCGGTTAATGAAGGATATTCAATAAAGCAGGCATGTTGAGAGCTCACCCATAGAGGGTTCTGTGTGCTTTAAATTAGTGCGAAGAGATTGTTGAAGGGTCACGCGTTACATACGGTTCCGATTTGTCATTTTGTAACATTGACGTGTGAGGAGAAACGAATTGAATGCAGTTTTGCGAAAAGGTCTGGATCGGCATTGTCGTAACTTCCCCAGTCCATTGTAGCCTTTATATCTCCAATTGTTATTGACTAGCCGAAACGACAAATAATCTCAGTCAGATTTTAATGCAGGGTTAAACCAAACTCTGCGAAACATGATCCAAAAACTAGCTATGAATATTGATACCATTCACTCGGAAATGGGATGTCCCTACACCGATGTGAACATTCAAAAATAGACAATTTACTCTGGTTAAATTGACGCTTTTATGTTTTGCCTAATTGACACACGCATGCACAAAATGTGCGACGACTTGACTTATTTAAAAGCATAAATTACTGACTGCACGAAAGCACATCTTCCCGGGCATGCCCGAGACGTCTGTGCCCGCAGTGTGACTAACGAAAGCCAAAAGCAAAGGAGGATTGCGGGTGATGTTGTGTAACCGGGTAGCGATCACCGTGCTATCAACGGCGAAGAAGCGGTTTCCACGAACCTATGCTAATTTCAACAACATCATTATCCGCAAATTTTACGGAAAGAATTAATTTTATTAAGTGAGCTGTGACAAGTATATGGTAATGTGAGCGGTTTTGTAGAGGGTACATAAGCTATGCCCGTATGTGGTCACAGGTATAGGCACTTACCTACCGTGTATATGCAAGCATTATAAGACCGTGAGATATTCCCTGGTTTCAGCAAGTGACCAACGAGGATGCACCCAGTATCGCATGTTCAATACGGACTTTGAGGTGTATCGTTTGAATGCCTGTGGGCATGTTGCTTGACTGAACGCGTGTGAGCATGTTCCAATTGCCCTGACACGGAATAAACCTGCCCTCGGTGTGCTTGCTAACTGGCTGTGGGCTCGGTATATCATCACTTGCTGTGGTGCTGTGAATTGGCTTGTTGGTGGCTGCGGCTTAGCTAGGGCCGGTGGGTGATGACAAAACCAGCTGCTGACCGGTACCATAGTCCCATATTTGCGTTTTGAATTAGATATCCCTCAAATTGTACTCCGACACATGTGTCGAATAATGGACTTGAGACATTATTGAGCACCAATAAAACACTATTTATGTTCCTCAATTTTGGTCAACCATTATTGCGGATTATTCAAAGCAAAATGCACAGCAATTACTTATATTATCATTTCTCGACGGCACGGCAGTCCATTTTTATAAAAAATGTGTTTTCCCAAAGCAACGGACTCCAGTATTATAACTACATTTCTGAGGAATATTCTCAGATTTCTCATTCATAAATACTTTTTCTTCACCTGTCCAATATTGGCCTTGGGCCAAACATCACTCCGAGATTTATCCACACACACGCCCACCAAGTCCACCGCCTTTTCATGTTTATCCACAATACTCTCTAACCTACCTCCATGGTGAGTAACACAAATTCCAGAACCCTGTTGACGGTGGCAAGGAAAACGAAGAATAACACAGGTATGTATCTCTTAAACTTAAAGTTATTATTATTTACCTTTGCTTTGCGTAGTGATTCTATGCTTCTTCTCTTTTTTTGGTTGTGTAGGTTTCCAGCAACAAAGGGGATTCGTTTCGATTGTGTTTATAGACACGGTGCAGGTATGTATGTGGCCGCTTTCTTGATTGAAAGTTAATCTTTTTATATAGAGTAATTTTTTCCGATTGATTTTGATTTGATTGCAGTTTCCAACGCCGGCTCATAGGTGGGATCCACATATTTTTTTAAGATACTGAAGTTTGGTAAGTAAGAACCTTTTTTATGTTTGACGTAAACTATTTTTACTGGTTGTTTGGGATTGCAATTTTTTTTTTTTTAATTACGTGTTTACAAGGCATGGGAGATTGGTAAATCAACTTTCATAACTTCTGATTCATTGTTTTTATATCTTTTTAACGATATGTTCACACGACGGAAAGCTGGAGACCAAATGACTACGGTGAATTTCGGGTAGATTTTTTTTGGGGTTGCTATATTGGCAAAAAGGCTGCATTTGTAAGACCTTTAACGTAATATATTTTTTATATTCTATGTACTGGGTATCTTTGTTTTATTTATTTATAATGTTTGTTTGTTGATTGGTTTTGTCAATCTTTTTGTAGGTTTCGGAAGGATCTGATTCAATCTTATTATGCCCTTTTCAGATTGGGTGAGGTAATCTTTGTTCCGGCCAACGACGAGTTTATGTTCTTTCAGTGTTTAAATTGGATATATGGATCTTTGCTGAATATTTTTAAATTGCATACAAGTGATTTACAATTATGTTCGTCGATTAAACTATTACAAGGAGTGTTTTATATTTTTTTAACTGACTTTTGTGACGAAAGCAGGCTGCTGGAGGAAAAAATGTGGATGAAGAAGAGGCAGATGCGGATCGTTTAGTATTGAAGGTATACGCTACTCATATGTAATTGATATGACGTGGCCTTACAATAAATTATTCAACTTATTCGTGTCATAGGTCAAAGGTAATGCCAACATCGGCCTTAGGGTTCCCATAAGTGTTGAAAAGGCTAGGGTGAATACCAATTTTTAGTTTACAATTTGTATATCCTACCAAAAACAAGTTGCTTCTTAAGGAAATCTGATAGTTTTGTACTATTTTTCATAATTTATTGCAAGTTCTAAAATTTTGGGCTACGTTGTATTTTTGTTGTGGTTGGAGCTGCTGAATGTTGATTTCATTTGCAGGCAGTATCGTGCAGCGCATAAGAAACTGCTTAAACCTTTTTAGCTTGCCTTAATTTATCCAGGTAATTGGTAATATTATAATACTTTGACAACCGTTAACAAGTGAGTTTCCGGCTCGACTTTAATNTAAGAACTTGTATTATTACCAAATGATCAACCAACCTTCCAAGTGAAGGTATACAATGTATTTATAGTGCTTACAAGTCTAGGGCTTTTGACTATTACATGTTTGGCCCTTAGACTTTCTAGTGATTGATAAATGAACATATAACTTCCTAAAACGCTTTCTAACGCAACCTATTACACGATTCAATAATATAATGACCGACACTTCATAATATAAAAATACAATGCTAACAAATTGCATACAAGTTATTATGTTCGTCGATTAAACTATTACAAGGAGTGTTTTATATTTTTTTAACTAACTTTTGTGACGAAAACAGGCTTCTGGAGGAAAAAATGTGGATGAAGAAGAGGCAGATGCGGATCGTTTAGTATTGAAGGTATACGCTACTCATATGTAATTGATATGACGTGGCCTTACAATAAATTATTCAACTTATTCGTGTCATAGGTCAAAGGTAATGCCGACATCGGCCTTAGGGTTCCCATAAGCGTTGAAAAGGCTAAGGTGAATACCAATTTTTAGTTTACAATTTGTATATCCTACCAAAAACAAGTTGCTTCTTAAGGAAATCTGATAGTTTTGTACTATTTTTCATAATTTATTGCAAGTTCTAAAATTTTGGGCTACGTTGTATTTTTGTTGTGGTTGGAGCTGCTGAATGTTGATTTCATTTGCAGGCAGTATCGTGCAGCGCATAAGAAACTGCTTAAACCTTTTTAGCTTGCCTTAATTTATCCAGGTAATTGGTAATATTATAATACTTTGACAACCGTTAACAAGTGAGTTTCCGGCTCGACTTTAATGGACCTGCCGTCAGTCGGCGACTTTCTGTCACTGTAGTTCTCTAGCGGTAATATGGTTCTTACCTTAGGTTTTGTTAGTATAAGATACAAAATATGGAATGGGTTATATCAAGTATTTGCAACCTGTTGTTACAAATAGCAGATAGATATTAGAAAAGGATCAAGGCTCCTCATGTGCCAATAACAAAAAAACTTGCTCGGTCACTAAGGGTAAGCGGACTCGGTAGTTTTATGTTGTTGGATTTAAGCATACGGAATATGGCTTACGATTTAGGTTTTTTTTAACCCTGACTGATTACCTGTTGTTACAGGTGTTACGCAGGGCTTGAAAATGGTTGCATCAGTTCGCGGGCGAGCAACAAAAGAGCAGATGCGCAGTGTAGTTTTTTCTCGAGTATACAAATGAAAAACTAACTTGAAGCATGTAATATAAACTATATGTGTGTTATTTATAAACTACCATATGTTCTCCCATTAATTTTCTATATAGAATCTTAAGTAATTCCATATTTGAATGGACAAATGTTTACCTTATCCTTTGAATGCTTCCTTAAAACCTTCTTGAATCCATTTAACTAATCCCAAAGGCAAACTGTTTTGAAGTATAAAATATTGCCAATATTTGTACTTGAATTCATTGACGATGATATATATTCTTATAACTATATTTGGTATATATTCTTATAACTATATTCGTAAGTGTTACCAGAACCAAAAGTTTTTATCATACATATATTGGACGAATATAGTTTCATTTTCTTATCCTGGTAGTCATTGTTCCTAGGTTTTGATTCCATTCTTAAAGCTTAAACAATCAAACTTAACTGACAAAAACTTTACTTTGCAATGTCTGTAGGCTTTGTAGACGGCTGCAAAAACGTTGCACGATATAAAACCAACACAATCAACGTACTGGTAGTAAAGGTTTGCAGCCTACAAAGCGTACGGTGTAGTATATTAACCAGTTGTTACATGTCTGATAACTCTAGCGCCAGCCTCTTAGGCTGTCAATTTGTATGTTTCCCGCGACTGGGCTTAAAGCATGCATTTTTTTTGGTAAAACTGGACTTGACACTTACAATAATCCGAAAAGATAGCAAACACCCCCGCCGCAACGCGGCGGGCTCCTGCTCCTCGTTAATATACAAAGCAATATGCAAACTTCAAAAGCGATTAATATATTGTATGTATATTCGGCTATGCAAGCAGCAGCGAGAGATATGCAATAGCAAGCGAAAATGTAAATGGCAGTAAGCAAAAAAAAATTGCAGCGTACAGTAGCAGCAAAGAAAAAATCGAGCTTAGTGTTAGGGTTTTATTTTTTTGGAGAGGATCGGTGTAGGCTGTGATACCATATTAGAATTGGTAAAAACCCCATGCTCAATTATTATTCATGATCAAATATAAATACATAATAAGTCTTGCACAATAAGATAACTAACATGGGCTAAGCCCGATAGTAAATAATAAAAAGCATGGGCTAATAATCATTCGGCTAATCTTTTATATAATAAAAGAATTACATCATTTCGGAGTATTTTTACAAAACCCTTCTCATTGAAAAAAAAATTAGACCAATAGGAGAGCTCGATTTTGCCACGTAGGCGAAATCGAGCAATATGATTGGTCAATAGAAAGTCAAAATTAAATTGATTTTGGTCAAACTTAATAAATTTGGTGAAGAAATTTTGGTTAAGAAAAAAATGCATAAAAATATAGGTGTCAAATTTATGAAAACAAAAACTTGAAAAAAGAGGAAGTAATTAATAAAACTTTGGTGGTTGAATTTTAAATAAAATATATGGAGCTAAGTGTAAAATTACAAGTTTCCATGTTTTTTAATAACTTTAGGAAAAACACAAATAACCCCTTACACTTTATACCCCTTATACTTTATAATATGAACTTTGTTTAAAATTACATGAGTATTAGTATTAGTTTCAGACTTTCATATATTTAAATTACAAAATTTTGTAAATATGCGAATTAGTTTTAATATTGTTAATTGTAGACTTTTATCCGTTAGAATATTTTTTAAATAAACAAATCATGTTATTCTATTTAAAAGCTTAATTTATGCGTACACGAGTTTGAATATTAAATACGGCTAAATTATTAGTAACGGGAATATAAATATCAAATAGTAAGCACGAGTTACTATGATATGAAAATAAATATATGCGATTCTACTTATAACAACGACTCATGAAATTGTTATTTAAAATTTGTATATGAAAATCCATAAAAACATTTTAAAAACTTTACGGAACATATTTAACTTCATTAAGTTCAAATAAACAACGCATAAGAACCAACTGGTATATAAAACATCCTGAAAGAAACATCAATTAACTAATACTCAAACTATTGGCACAAAACGTACACTTTTTTCTTCATTTCTTTCGGACTTAACAATGCACACAATACACTTTCTGCTAAAGTAATAAAAAATAAAAGGTGTAGCCTAATAGAGCATATCGCTTGTCAAAATGAGTAAATTAGCTTTGTATAACATTTTTAACTAACAGACATGATGAGGTTGATGTTGATGTTATTGTTTAACTTTAACTATTGATATTATGTTGTACAAAATGTGCGAGTTTAGTAGCACATAATGAACGTTAATGAAGTTAAAATATGCTCCGTAAAGTTTTTAAAATATTTTTTTATGGATATTCATATATAAATTTTAAATAACAATTTTATGAGTCGTTGTTATAAGTAGAATCGCGTATATTTATTTTCATATCACAGTAACTCGTGCTTACCATTTGATATTTATATTCCCGTTACTAATAATTTAGCCGTATTTAGGCTATGTTTGGCAAAAGTAGCTGTGAGCGGTAGCTGTGAGCAGTAGCAGTGAGCTGTGAGCAGTAGCAAAAAAAACTCACAGCTTCATAAAGAAGCATTGGGAAAATGAGCTTTCCTAAAAATAGCAAAGCCCACAGCTCTCATGCCAAACGAATTAAAAATCAAAAAGCTCATTGTTCACCGCTCATTGCACAAAAAAGCTCCAAAAAGCTTTGTGCAAAGCATAGCCTTAATATTCAAACCCGTGTACGTATAAATTAAACTTTTAAATAGAATAACACGAGTCCTTATTTAAAAAAATATTCTAATTGATGAAAGTCTAAAACTAACAATATTAACGGGAATATAAATATCAAATGGTAAGCACGAGTTACTGTGATATGAAAATAAATATATGTGATTCTACTTATAACAACGACTCATGAAATTTTTATTTAAAATTTGTATATGAAAATCCATAAAAACATTTTAAAAACTTTACGGAACATATTTAACTTCATTAACGATTATTATGTGCAACTAAACTCGCACATTTTGTACAAAATTATATCAATAGTTAAAGTTAAACAATAACATCAACATCAACCTCAACATATCTGTCAGTTAAAACCGTTATACAAAGCTAATTATTAAGAAAAAAACAAACAAACACATGGGTTAGATAGTCATTGTTTAATGTANAAAAAAAAAAAAAAAAAAAAAAAAAAAAAAAAAAAAAAAAAAAAAAAAAAAAGGTAATAGTTGGCCGTTGTAAAGGAATTAAAGTATGTACATGAGAATTATTAAGCAAGAATATATGGTTTCTAATCAGGTTATTACGTTACTTTACTACGATAATGTTATTGAGTTGGTAGTCGCGGATGTGAGATACAACCATTCTTCTATACTTATGATTTATGTGTTAACCTCTTTGTGATTCATTTCTTAATCGATAATAATACATAATTATAACAAAATTTTAAAAACCCTGTGCGTGCACAGGTATTATAACTAGTATATACAACAGTATTTCCCTATTATTTATCAATGAATGTGAGCAAATAAAACAAGTTCAGTGCAAAGATTTCAAATTCAAAGAGAATTTAAAATATACAATTGCTTGCAACGGAAAAAAGAAGGAAACCTTTTCATTAAGCATTTCATCAAAATTAATTCTACACTTTGTCAATATGTTGCTCTTCAAGACTTCATACCTATTTAGAACACAAGCATATATAGAATATAAATTTACATGACCAAAAAAGTAAGGTATCATGTGTTATGAAACAGACCGTAAACATTGTTTAAATTTGATATAAATAAAGCCACGTCTAAAAGGTCAAAAACTAAAATTCTACGATCCTAGCCTTGAACCTCTTTTTGGAAATACAATTTTTGTTACTTGGGAAAATGACAACCACAAGTGAGTTTATGATAATGATAGCATAAGGCTAGGCACAATAAGGGTATCGACCGAGTCGGTCGGCCTCGGTCGATTCGGTCGGCCTTGTTGTGTGTACTCGGTCGCGACCCACAAAAAGGAGAAAAACATTCCTACTCGGTCTCAACCTCGACCGAGTAGTTTCCAAGTTTATTTTTGAAATTTGATCCGAACGTTGCACACATTTAATGGAAGTAGCCGTTTGTGAGTAAATAAAGAAAAAAAGAAAAAAAAAAGTTACCGTTTGAAATATATCCGTTGGGCAAAAAACAATCCCCTAATAAATACACAACATAAACACACTTCAATTCACACAATCTCACAACTATATTTATTCAAAATGTCTAAGAAAATAGAACAACAACAAGCAAAAGGCCGAAAATCCCGTTTACCACAACAAAATATCCNGGAAGTAGCCGTTTGTGAGTAAATAAAGAAAAAAAGAAAAAAAAAAGTTACCGTTTGAAATATATCCGTTGGGCAAAAAACAATCCCCTAATAAATACACAACATAAACACACTTCAATTCACACAATCTCACAACTATATTTATTCAAAATGTCTAAGAAAATAGAACAACAACAAGCAAAAGGCCGAAAATCCCGTTTACCACAACAAAATATCCTGCAAGTTTCACCGGATTTGACTTTTCGCTTATCCGGTGTCTCACCAAACATCAATTTCCGACCCCGTTCTCTTGATTACGAATCTCAAGTACCTCCACAACAACAAACATTCAACCCATTTGCTATGAATCGTAATGTTAATCGTCCTTTCATTCCACCGTATCAAAACAACCAACAACCACAACAAAGCCACTCCCGTCGAAGTATGTATGGCTCCCCCGAATCGTGTTATCGTCCAACAATGGACTCATCATCTTCATATTCTAATTATCAAAATTATTCTCCGTCAAACCACATCAATCTTGATGCTTGTGATTTTATGGAACAATTAGAAAACAATCCGGATTTTTATGTTGGAACCGGTTCAGGTTATCCGAGTCACCAAATGTCACCGGGTTATCAAGGTTCGGATCACGGATCGTATCACGATTCGGTTCCAAATGATGATCTTGTTGGTGATGACAACGACAACACTATTTCTAAAGAGATGTCACCGGTCAAACCAAAGAAGCATGCTACAAAGGCTAAGAAGAAGGCGGTTGAGAAAGAGGTTCCGATAGACACCTCGAAGGATACGGCGAATTGGTCAAAACAAGAAGAGATCGCTTTGTGCATGGCTTGGTGTGATTCGTCGGAGGATAGCGCAGTTGGAAACAACCAAAATTCTAAAAGATTTTGGGGAAAAGTGATTGCATACTTTGAAAGGGAGGTTGGTGCAGGGAGATCGTACAACTCAATTACTAGCAAGTGAAAAAATAGGATTCGTCCTAGAGTTGGTGCATTTTGTGCAATTTACGATAATTGTTATACGAATTTTGTAAGTAGTGAGAATCATCTCACTATTTACCAAAGAGCATGTGACGATTATGAAATAATGATGCACCATATGTTTCACTTGGATCATTGTTGGCAGATTTTGAGAGACCATGAGATATGGAAGAAAAATGAGATGCCGGTTTCTTTAAACCAAAATGATGCCCGAAAAAAACTAAGGACTTCTGAAACGGGCTCGGATGTGCCTGATAATGAAGAGCCTCAAAATGAGCGACCGGTTGGGCGTGATGCAGGTAAGAAAAATAAGGCTACTAAGAAGAAATCGTCGGGGTCTAGTTGGGATGGGGTATCCGAAAAATGGCAAACCATTACGTCAAAGGCATTGGGTAAGAAGCAGGAGCTTGTAGACGGATACTACAAATTGAAGGAAAAAGAGCTGACACAAAGGGATAAGGAGTTGGTGCTGCAGCAAAAGAAGGCAGAGCAAGAAGACAGAAGATTGGCAATGGAAGAAGAAAGGCTTGAATTTCAGCGAAAAAAAAAATATCAAAAAGACCTCATCTTTTATTTCAAACCAATCGACCCATCTTTGCCCGCATTTCAACGACAAAAAATGCAAGAATTCAAAGACGCGATAAAGGAACAATACAACCTAGAAGATTAGTTTTTATGTTGTTATGTTTTAATAAGTGTTGTAATGTTTTTATTTTAGTTGAATTAATATGTAACGTTTNAGCGAAAAAAAAAATATCAAAAAGACCTCATCTTTTATTTCAAACCAATCGACCCATCTTTGCCCGCATTTCAACGACAAAAAATGCAAGAATTCAAAGACGCGATAAAGGAACAATACAACCTAGAAGATTAGTTTTTATGTTGTTATGTTTTAATAAGTGTTGTAATGTTTTTATTTTAGTTGAATTAATATGTAACGTTTTAATTATGAATGAAATTTTAGTTTGTGTTAAAAATGTTTTTGTTTAAAAAAAATGAACTTGGTCGCCCTTACTGTGGCACTGAATCGCCTGCAGGTCGCTGGAGATAGAAAGCTGACGTGGCGGAGAAAATAAGGGGGATTGACCCATATTTTGTGCCTAGCCTAAGTACAACAGTCATAATAAGTATGAGAATCTTACTTGACAGCACCATATCCAAGTGCTTCAGCAACATGCTCAAGCTCCTCAGCAGTCCATTCATCAGCCTTGCTTGCTAAAAAATTCATTTTAAGTCAACCCGGCCATTAAATTAAACTATTAATAGATTGATTTGAGATTATGACAAATATTTAACTAAAATCAAAATAGATCAAATGCCGGAATGACCAAACCTTGTCCCACAAGGACAGCTTTACATCGAATTTTAGCTTTGTCAAGCAAATTAACCACTGTAGTACTACGAGTTCCAAGTCTCTCATAATCATCAGCTTGAACAAGACCAAATCCTACATGACTTAATTGGTACGGACAACCATCATTTGTGATCCACCCTGCACGTTTAGCAGCCTAGGGAAAAATTCTTCAGCTCAATAAGTTTTCATTTCAATTTCTCATCTCTCTCTCTCTCTCTTTTTTTTCTTTTTTTTTTTTTTAATATTATCAGTTATCATGTATAAAAGTTACTTGCACTGATGCACATT
The DNA here is from genome assembly GCA_014162995.1 of Artemisia annua. Classification (NCBI taxonomy): domain Eukaryota; kingdom Viridiplantae; phylum Streptophyta; class Magnoliopsida; order Asterales; family Asteraceae; genus Artemisia; species Artemisia annua. The sequence continues at coordinate 43,910 of LBNU01005353.1, read as the reverse complement.
TCAAAATGGTCTCGTTGCCCTACATCAGTCACATGCAATATCCAGTCAGCTTTTACCACGTTAAGTGCATGCCTACATATGCAGGCACAAGATTATGAATAATACAAATCCTCGGCGAGTAGTCAAATAACATATATTTTTTAATATACAAAATAAAATTTGAACATCTATTGTAGGTAAGTGTCTGAAATTCATATATGTTATTAGGTAATATATATTTTTGATAAAATCTGCCTTCATAGCAAGTAAACTAACCATAAAGCTGCAAGATCCACGGAAATCGCCTCATTTCCTATTGGGTTAATCCCAATCTACCCATAATAAAGGGTCAAACCCGAAAGTCAAAGTCATCCATAAAAAAAGTGTCAACTCGTATGGAATAACTGCCAAATAGCAGTTACAACATCAAAGGGACACATCTGTTCGAATGGACACATCCATCCGAACCAACACACCCTTTCATTTTGTACCCTTTCGTCATGTATAAATAGATCAAGGTTATAAATAGCGCGAGGCGTGGCGTGGCGGCGAAGCCAAGCCTCAAGCTATACGAGCTATAGCGAAGCTACAGCGTTTTTTGAGGCGTGACTCAAGGCGGCATAATTTTTTATAGATTTATATATTTATATCATATTTCATACATACATATATAAAAACCTAAAAACTACGGTATAATACATCACATTCACATATTCCCATTCACTTGTTATATTATCTTTTAGTATTTGATTTATAAAGTTAGCCCAAGCCCAAGTTCCTTCTAGCCCAATAATAGTAAATCACTAAATCCTACAAAGCTTCAAAATAAAGCGCCACGCTTCACGTTATAGCGCGCCTTACCACGCTTTTTCGCGCTTCATAACACGCTACGCCATAAGAAGACGCCTTGGCCTGTTTCGTAATGTGGAGGCCACGCCTCACGCTATGGCGCCGCTATAGCGCCGCTATGGCGCGCTATTTAGAACCCTGAAATAGATAGCATATGTAATCGATTACAACAATGACGGATTTTATAGAAATAGAGATTATTTCATATTTTTGGTATATCGTTGATTTAAAGATCCGTAAATTGGGCCAACATTTCCTTCACTTTCAAATTCTGTCAAGGTCTCAATAATGTTGGGATCAAATGGGTCAAAACAAGCTAGACACCTCCTCTTTCACGTGGATCTCCAGACGCTCATATACTTTTTGGTTACGTTCTCGGCTTATCTTAGATATTTGCACCCATGCAATTCTGTGCCTTTGTCGCAACCCTAATTCAAAAGTCATTAATTTTAATGTACCAAGAAAAATAAAAAAGACCAAGCAACTAAACTTTTAAATCATAGACTGACTTGTGACTGCAACTGCTGGACCCTCTCTCTTAATTCAGCATCTTCATCAAACCTCTCCTTGGATTCCTTATACAACACCTATCGATGTACTAGTTGAGAGAGAACGACAGATAATTAGAAATAACTGAAGCCTGATCAGAGTACATCAGGTATTATGTACAATACTTTAGCAGTGGCAAATGAGAAAGAAGTTAGATGTTGACATAAAACGATATATCAAAAGCAAAATGAAAGGAATAGCAAATCAGGTTTAAAATTGCGCGCATATATCCTTGCATTGCATTAAGAACTTGGCAGTATGACGCCTAATGCGAGGCCATATCCAAGATTAAATTTTGTTTTAAGACATTCAAAAATACAAAATATCGGCAATAACTTGAACTTTGCAAAGTATTCTGCTTCTTGCATTGCTTTCGACATTTTTGTTTTTCAAATGTAATATTGGCCTTATTTAATTATTTAAGTGACTTGTTTGTAAGTTTATTGCACTACTCGGTACTTTCTACAATATCCTATGTATAGATAATTTTAAATTTTTTTAAGACCAAACGCATCACACCCCAAAATAAGCTTTCACTTGCAACACACATCACGGCTTTTGAGACCTTGAGCACATCGGATCGCAATTATTAAATCTTGACATAGTGTTACTAATAGTGTTTGACATCTAGTCGAATACTTAGCATATAACAAGGATATCTTTGGACCAAAACAAAATCAACAATTATTTCTATCCGTAAATAGTAACATTGTTTCAATTTTACCAAAAAAGACAGTTTTAGTAAAATGTAGAACACCCATGATAAAACAAAACAAAAAAAAAAAAATA
>LBNU01005353.1:5500-41558 GCA_014162995.1 Artemisia annua | reverse complement strand
ACCCCGTGCGTGCACGGGTATTATAACTAGTATATATATATATATATATATATATATATATATATATATATATATATATATATAGAACAATAGCAGTACCACTTGCATATGACTTTAACCCCAAAGTATATGTGCTCACCTCAAGGTCTCGAGAAGATAGATGGTTAACAATCCTGTTAGGGACAATTTCAACTAGTAACTCCGCCATCATTTTTAACTGCAAATAAGAGCATGTTCAGTGTACGGATTATGTATGATCGTATGTATTATATCACAGTGTGTGTATCAAATAAATGCACTCGCTAAACCATTAATGCGAGTTTAGGTACACCAGAATAATATCTGGCTAAAATATAACTACATATCACACGTAGTTGCAGGTATAATCTTATTTAACAAACATTCCAACAGCAAGACCAACTGCATGTACCTCGAGATCATCCTCTTCATGAAATCTTCGGATCACCTCAACTCCAGAATACTCAAGGATACGCGCCAACGTTTCTCCAATAACAGTGGAACATAAATGACCCTTATGCATTTTCATATTTCCTGACAAAAAGTACAGAATTGCTCTTTCCACAGAACGTTTTAGCGCACATGCGCCTATACCAGCTTTGACCATCTTATGAATACTCTGTAACAAAAAAAATAGTGACGATATAGAAGTAGACAATAGTTTAAGTAAAGAGTGTATTGTGTACTTTCAAACAGTTGAAAAAGAAAATACCTTGGCTATCCATTTCATAGATAACTTAAACATTAAAACACCCAGACCAAATACGACGCATCTTTCGATCATGCCAGTAGCATCCAAACGCATGATAAATAATCTGAAATACTATATAAAAAGAGAGCAAATAAAACCTGGACAGTATATTCAAAATCCATAATAAATTACTCACAAACAAATATTACCAATCCAGCAGATATTGGTCCTCCAAAAAAACTCTCCTCTCTCAACTCAGGCCATATCTCCAAGATACTCGTGCTATTTTTTTTTTATTTTTTTTTTTTTTTACCAAATGTAATGAATTAGTACTGATCGTATCATATTCAAAAGAAAGTAAAAGTGGTGCACAAGTATGTACATATATATATATATATATACCATAGGTAATCACCATCCTGTATGGGGCAAGGAGAAATACTACAAGACACTCCTTCCCGCCTAAAGAACAAATCCTATTGCGCGGTTAAATAACGTTACAATTTCTTCTTCAAGGCTCCATAGCACCTTTAATCTGCTAGAGTCAATTTAATCAAAGTGAATAATGGTTGGAAAAAAAAATATATGAAACTATTGATTTAGAATGAATACTTTTTCTTATCAGGTACTTCAGCAGACGATGTTGTTTGTGATTCCATCAGTTGCAGTCGATATCTGCTAGCGAATAATATTTGTAAGATATATAATAAACTGATAAAATTAGTTCATTATATATATAGGCTAGTAATCTTAGAAAACAAGTTGTCTTCTTTTCTTTTCTTGGTTCCCTTAGATCGGCCCAATATGACGTTGAATTATAACTCCTCGTAAAAATTGTTATTGTAGACTTCTTATGGAACATTATAAGCTTATGTCAAAAACATTAAATAATGTATATTACTATTGGGAAGGGATCTAGTAAGAAGAAAAATTAAAATGAGAAGAGTAGGAAGAGTTTCTAACCACACAATTCAAATAAAAGGGACAAGTTTAAGGGGAGATGCATCTATTTTTGTAGGTGCATCTCAAATGTGTGGTTATGGTTTCTTCTTATCCTTCTTATTTTAGTTTTTCTTCTTATTTGATGCTAACTCACTATTAGTAATTAATATCTTACATAGACTTTCAAGCTCATTTTCATCAACATAAAATCCGGATATGCAAAACCAACCGCCTATTATATTGATATATGTTAAACAGATATTTGTTCAGTCACTCTCGTGCAAGTTTTAATATGTTATACGATCCTTTTTATGTTTCTATAAACTACCTATATCTTAAAATAAGTGTCCAGTTTTCAGTTTGACTTTTTGAAGTCTTTTTGTTCAACTTTGACCATAAATATTTTTATTTGTGTTATATATTACTTGATGCAAGTATTGAAGGAACGTATCCTTATTATTTATTTCATATGTTCGGTACAATAGATTATATAGAATACAATATGGGCCAGAATACATAACAGGCCTAAACTAATCTAATCCTAATCTAATACTAACGTCTAACACTCCCCCGCAATTTGAGCGGGAGGAGACCGAACACTCAAGCTGTTACGAAACTCAGTAAACAAGGCGGACGGTAACCCCTTGGTAAAAATATCAGCATACTGAAACCGAGAAGGAACATGCAGAACTCGAACCTGACCAGTAGCAACCAAATCACGAACAAAATGAATATCAATCTCTATGTGCTTTGTCCGTTGATGTTGAACAGGATTAGATGACAAGTACACGGCACTCACATTATCACAATAAACAATAGTGGCAGAGGACAAAGGTGTATGAAGCTCACGAAGTAGATTTTGAAGCCAACATATCTTAGCAACAGCATTGGCAACACCACGATACTCAGCTTAAGCACTGGAACGAGAAAGCGTTGGTTGATGCTTAGAGGACCAGGATAGTAAGTTGTTGCCAAGAAAAACACAATAACCTGATGTAGACCGGCGAGTAGTGGGACAACCAGCCCAATCAGCATCCGAATAAGCAACCAAAGAGTCAGTAGTAGAAGAAAATAACTACGAACCATATGATAGAGTCCCCTGAACATAGCGTAAAATCCGCTTAAGAGCAGAGAAATGAGGCTCACGAGGATCATGCATATATAGGCAAACCTGCTGCACAGCATAAGTCATATCAGGTCTAGTGATTGTGAGATACTGAAGAGAACCTACAAGACTCCGATATAACCTAGGATCAGAAACCGGATCACCATCATCACCCAATTTTACCTCAGTGTCAATAGGAGTCCGAGACGGGTTACAACCAACCATATGTGCATGCTCCGAAATCTCCATAGCATACTTACGCTGTGACAAAAACATCCCAGAAGAGTGACGCATAACCGACAGACCCAAAAATTGTTAAGAGCACCCAAATCAGTCATAGAAAACTCTTTATGCAAAGAAGCAATAATCTGTTGTAATAATGTATCAGAGGAAGCAGTGAGCATAATATCATCCACATATAGTAACAGAAAAGCAGTATCATCACCCTGTCTGTAAATAAATAATGAAGAATCACACCGACTCGGAGTAAACCCAACAGTAGTAATGTAAGTAGCAAACCGCTGAAACCATGCCCGAGGTGCCTGCTTAAGACCATAAAGAGACCGCTGTAATAAACAAACATAATTCGAATGCTCTGGATCCCGAAAACCGGGAGGTTGATGCATATAAAGAGTTTCAGCTAAATCTCCATGTAAAAACGCATTCTTGACATCAAGCTGGTGAACAGGCTAATATCAAGAAATAGCTAAGCTAAGAACAGTCTGAATGGTACCCGGTTTAACAACCGACTAAACGTCTCATCAACATCAACTCCCTCAAGCTGCGTGCTACCGTTGGCAACAAGACGTGCCTTGTACTGACTAAGAGTGCCATCAGCCAAATACTTATGACGAAACAACCACATACAATTAACAACATTGACACCCTAAGGTTGAGGTACACGTTTCCAAGTTTTATTCTTAACAAGTGCATTATACTCATCATACATAGCATTGCGCCAATTTGGATCATTAAAAGCATCCTTATATGACCTAGGAGAAGGAGAAACAGTAGACACATGACCAACATACTCAGGATTAGGACGAGTAGTCCCGACACGAGAATGTGTGACCATGGGATGAGTAGATATAACAGGTGGAGGTGTAGGAACAGGAACAGGATCATCTGGTGGAGTGGGTGAAGGCGTTGGTACAGGAACAAGAACATTTTGTGGAGACGGTGGAGGTGTAGGTGGTGCAGGTGATGCAGGTATATTGACAGGTGTAGTAGGAATTGGGTTGGAAGATGAACCAATTGGTGTAGTGTTGATAATAGTGGAAATGAGATTGGAAGAATCGTTCAAAAAATCATATGAGGGTGTGGGCTTGGAAGGATGGGATTGAAACGGAAAACCCGTTTCATCAAAGGTAACATGGCGTGAGATGATAATTTTGTTGGTGTTGAGATCAAGACAATGATAGCCAAAATGATTAGCGGCGTGTCCCAGAAATAATGCAGGTGTGGCACGGGGTCCCAGTTTATGATTGGTATCGATATGTGGATAACAAAGGCATCCAAAAACACGAAGGACACTGTAATCAGGTGTTGCACCAAAAAGACGAGTAATGGGTATTTCATTATTAATGGCACGAGAAGGTAAGATATTCAATAAATAAACAGCCATATTGAGAGCCTCGTTCCAATAGTTGGGTGGTAGGTGTGCTTGAAACAATAAAGTATGAATAAGATTATTTATGGTACGAATCATGCATTCAGATTTTTCATTTTGTTGAGAGGTGCGAGGGCAAGAAAATCTAAACTAGATGCCATGGGTTGAAAATAATTTATGAAAGGCAGTATTATCAAATTCACCACCATGATCACACTGAAATGATTTAATTTCACACTTAAACTGAGTACGACCATAACTATGAAACAACTGAAACTTAGACAAAACATCATATTTATTCATTAACGGATAAACCCAAACATACTGAGAATAATGATCTAAAAACAAAACATAATACTTGAAACCAGAAAGACTCGGAATTGGAGATGTCCACAAATCCGAGTAAACAATGTCAAAACAAGAAGTAACTGAACTAGACGAACTAACAAACAGAAGCTTCACATGTTTACCAAGCTGACAAGCATGGCAAAGAACGGGAGGCTTCTCTTTATTACAAGAAATAGAATCACTAGACACAAGACGCCGCAACACTTCACTCCCTGGATGTCCAAGTCGTTGATGCCAGGTATATTGACTGGTAAGATACGCTTGAGGAATGGGAGAAGGCTTCGTAACAGGGTAGAGATCTCCCGTGCTATCACAACTGAGGAGTACCCGTCGAGTTAGGAAGTCCTTCACAGAAAAACCAAAAGGATCAAATTCAACAGTGCAATAATTATCACGAACAAATTGACGCACAGAAATTAAATTCTTGACAATATGTGGAGTGATCAAAACATTATTTAAATGTAAAGGACGGAAAGGAGTAGACAAAAAACTATGACCAGAGTTAGTGACGGGAATGAAACGCCCATCACCAACCGCGACAGAGGGATAAATGCACTCATTAAGAATATCACTAAGACAATGTACAGAATTATTAAGGTGAGAACTCGCACCTGTATCCATATTCCAATTGCCAGCAGTCGGTTCCTGAAGAGTAGGAGTAGCAAAAGCATTCGGTAAAAGAGTCGCCTGACCCGAACCCTGTTGACCCGTCGCAAAAAGCTGAGCCGGATTAAAACCAGAGCCACAAACCGGACCTGTGCCGTGACCTGTCGAAGTCCTTGCTGCTGAACCGGCACTGTGAACCCCTGCTGCTGAACCGGCACTGTGAACCCCTGCTGCTGAACCGGTACTGTGAACCCCTGCTGCTGAACCGGTACTGTGAACCCCTGCTGCTGAACCGATACTGTGAACCCCTGCTGTGACTGTGAACCTGTCATAAGTTGAACCCCCTATGGAAGTATAGAAAATGGATTGGACCCCCAAGGTGAAAGCGGTGATGGACTTTGAGTCAAGTGGGGCGGCTGAGAATAGGGGTACAAGGAGTGGGCCATTGTATGGTAAGCAACAGGACTAGGAGGAGTAGCAGTAGTCATGGTAGGATAAGTAACAGGAGATGTGGTAGAGGTAAATCCCAATTTAGCCAACAAGTGTTGCAATGTTTGCATGTCCGAAGAATAAGAACTCGACACAGTAGATGACGAACCAAAACCACGAGGTAGTAAGGTAGACTTGCTATGAACCCCATTGTGAAGATACCGACACGCCTCACCAAAACGACAATGTCCCTTATCAAACAAAAAACAAGGTTTGTTAACCTTTTCCAATGGATTAGAAGAGCGCCGAGCATTATTGTTATTCGCCAACAAGACCATAGGAGAAGCAGATGTGGCATCCACAAGCGTATCTTGAACCTTGGATTTCATATGCATCTCTTGCGTGGTTAACAAAGAACGAACCGTCTTGAGATCGGGAAAGGGTTCCCGACTAGCAATAATGGTAGAAATCACATCATACGTGTTTGGCAAACCTTCAAGTGCAAACGTAACAATATCATCATTGCTAAGAGGAGAACCAAGACCAGCTAAAACCAAAAAATTGACTCAATTTTCTGAAAGTATGCATCAATTGTTAAATCCCCAAGCTTCAAATTCCGTAACTCCGCCTTCAAAGCCATAGCTCTTGGGCGTTTATTATCTTGAAAAATATTCTCAAGGTATACCCACGCCTCTTTGGCCGTTTGGGGATTAAGAACAACCAAACGTTTTTGAAGATTTGCTGCAAGTGTGGAGAAGATCCAAGACTTAATAATAAAGTCAACCTTGACCCATTCCGCATCCTTAGTCGGCGGTGGTGGAGGTGTAGTAGAGGAGGATGCGGGTGGATCAACAAGATGGTCCAATATGCCATAGCCATGACAAAGATGAGAAAAGTAATACACCTAGGAGGAGTAATTCATCTCATCAACATCAAGTTTGATGGGAACAAAAGTGGTTAAGTGATTCATGGCCATAAGTTTATCCGATAAGGTGAGCACTGGTGCGAGGGGAGTCGTATCAGTAGTCATGGTGATGGGTTAGGGTTTGTGGAGTGAGAATGGTTTAGTGATGTTAAACAAGTAACTCGGTCGACAACACACAAGGTCGATAAACAAGAGAACACCCATCGACAACACATAAGATCGACAAACAAACAATAATCTGTTAAACGAAACACAGAAAAAAAAAATGATAGGTTTAGGGTACAATTTAGATGAACGGTAGTAGGGTTATAATATTAAATTGAGTGGATCATAATAAATGCTAGGGTAGGGTGTACGCTGGAAAGTAACACACCTGAGGAATTAATAGCAAAGAACACGTTGCAAACAGCAACCAAGCAATAACTAGAACAAGTAATACTTATGTAATCAGCAACAAATAAACACGTCGACTATGGTCGACAAATATGAATCAGCAACACACGATTGATTTGAAAAAGGATAAAAGAAACGAAATTTTTTAAGGATCGGTTAGTGTTAAGGTTAGGCTCGATACCATGAAGGAACGTATCTTTATTATTTATTAGTTTTCCTTTATTATCTAATCATTGTAAGTATTTTGTATTACCATGTTTTGAAGTTATCAATTTAATTGTTTTCTTTGTATAAGATTGTATTTAGATAATTATTTTTTAAACAGTGTAGTTGTTTTTTTAATACCTTGTCTATATCTGTTTGTTTTGTATTTGTGTTAGGATAGGATTGTTTTGTTAGTTTTTCTATATAAGCATTCTTTTAGCATGTATTTTTTAACGTTTCTACTGATAATTGGTTGTTTATTTGTTTTTTTTTTTTTTTTTTGTTTTTTTTACATCTGCAGTGGATTTTTTGTGAATATAAGTTTTTGAAAGAATATGCTGGGGTTTGGTAATATAGCTTTGACTTTGTTTCTGAGCTTTTTTCCCTTTTTTTTTTTTTTTTTTTTTGGCCTTTGGATGAGTTTTGGTTTTTGTTGTAGGTTCTTCCTATGGAGTTTATGTACTTTGCTAGTGGCGGTGATGTTAAGAGATTACTCTCCATTACTAAGGATGTTGTTTATAAAGTTTCTGTTATAGGTTTAAACTCTAGCTATTGGTTAATCTTTGGCAAAAATTGGGATTTTATACAAAGGTTCTAAAGTGGGTAATTGATGCTGGATATACATTAGATCCTAGGGCTAGCTGATAAGTCTTTTTCAAGGCGACGGCAGGGGGGAGTGCGGGGGTTAGCATTGAGGGATCTGGGCAGTGTGGAGTGACGTGACGGAGGGTGGTGACGGTCGTGATATCCGTTATTAAATTGATTGGACAGGGCATGCGTCACAGACCTCGGGTCATAGATTTGCTCGAAGGTCGGTCCTCACTCGTGCTTAGACTTGTCGCGGCCGTGCATGTAGCTAAGACTGTCCAGTTTTTTTTTTTTTTTTTTTTTTTTTTTTTTTTTTTTTTTTTATTTTTTTTAATATTATTATTTTTATTTTAACCTGTTTTTTTTTATTATGGTTCAGATTTTTGCTAATGGTTTTTTCAAGCATCTGAATAGCAGGGTTCGTCGTCCGATTAGTGTTGTTACTTGCCATGGCAGCTATCATGTTAAAGGGCATATTGTTAGCGGAAAGGTGTACGGGTTTGATGGTGAGGCTTGGGAGCTATTATTCTTGAAGGAGAATATCTTGGAGGGTCAAAAGATGGTTCTTTGTTACCTAGGTGATTATAAGTACCGATTGACTGTTTTTGATCACAATGGTGTTGAAGTCCATAAATTTAAGGATGTTTTTGAGGACAATCGTTATCACCGAGTTGTCGATGCTGCTGCCCGTCAAATGGTTCTAGTTGAAGATTAACGCGTTCTTTATGCATACTGAATGTTAATTTAAAAATTGTTTTTAGTCTTAGTTTTGATGTTCTTATACACTTTTGCTTTAGGATTGTTTTGGTAATTGAACTGCTCAGTGATTTGCATGTATAGATTTGCGTTAGTAAGGTTTTGGAAATTCCTTTTCTAAATAAATTACTATTTTACCGAGGACCATCCGCTGCATAATAAGGGATTGGTGCAATTTTGTATGTGAACTCAGAATGTTAAGTGTATCCTGTTTTAGTGGTGATGATAATTTGATTAGTCAAGATGCATTGATGTGATTTTGCAAGTCACTTGTGCATGCTTGGGTATGTTTTAAACTGTATCTTCTTTCTGTTGCCAACACCATAGTCTCATGTCATATATCCAACTATATCCTGTTTTAAATTTCCTTAAAGTGGAGTCAAGGTTGGTTGAGTTAGAATTAGGGGAGAACAGTTGCTTAATCTACTGAATACCTTATGACTTGACCGATTGACAGAAAGGGATGCAACAAAACCTATGTGAGGCGTCATCCATTTGGCTTAATGTTAAGGTTTTTCTATGTGTCATTAACTGAAGTCGACAATAAGCCTTCTTTTGGAGCATTAAATGTTGATGTGGATGTCTTACCACAGAAGAATTGATAGATTAGAGGCACCAAATGAGGAAAAAAGGGCGCACTCTTGATTAATATGATTTATTGTTGGTATGTGGGTGTTGTATATCTGTCTCCCTTTTTCTGAAAGGTTAGGAGGGGTTTACTGCACTTAGTTATGTCCTTGAATTTTCATGCACGAGACAGTTAAATTGCTTTATTGCTCTCCAAGTAGCTATTTAATTGCTTTCTTGTGCGCTTTGTGTGTGTTTCCATGTTTGACACGATTCCAATTTTTATAATAATGCATGGTGCAATGCCTTACTTACTTGATCTGACGTTGTAGCATAGCCTGCCAATCTTGGTTAAGAATGGTGTTGTTAACCATGTGACTATAAAAGACAAAATCAGTTTAAAGTCTTAATCATAGCATAACTGTTGGTATTTCTGAATTCATAATCTTCAATTCAGTTTTAGAGGTTGATAATTTTGCTTGATTTAATCTCATTGTATGTTAAAACAACATCATAAGTAATTTAAGTCCATTAGAAATCTATATCAGTCAACTAACATAAAAATCTAAAAAGTCAAGTGTTTATAACAGTCAAAATGGACCTAAACTTGAGGGCAAGTTTAGGCATCATGGGTTGTTTATATTTGATAAAAATTGTTGTTTTGTACACTTGGGTATCCTGTTTATGAATATCAAAAAGTAAATTCCAGATTGGAATCCATTTGCCTATTTACAATCAATTGTGAAGATGTCCAGTCGAGACTTATTTGCCCTGCTCCCAATATACTCAGTCTTGACCCACTTTCCTTTCACTCAGAACTTGCTCAATTGGTTGCTATTTTGCTTGATTGTTTTTGAAATGTGTAGCCTGTAGTCGTAGCCTGAGTTATCACCTCTCAATTTGCTTTTTGTTAGCTTATCTTGTAGCTTATTTTGGCCCCTTAAGTAGACCTGTTACTGTCCAGTTTGCGCTGTTTGTACTGATGCAGCAGTACCAACATCTGAGTATGTTTTTTATACAAACACATTTATGCTCTAAACACTCAACATATACATGTGGCTTCTATGTTGGGTCAAAAAGCTTTGTTATTTACGGAAGTCTAAACAGGTCAGACGGATATTTGTGAGGCATATTACATGTGGCTTATATACTGCTGATGTGTTTATTCCGTTAATACAACATAAGGAATAAGTACTATATTGAGAGTGCCTCGTGTGCAGCATACTTATAAAATATGAGATCAACAATTATATTAAAACTCCCTCGTGTTCAGACTTAAAACCACGTCTTAACATGATTAATAAAAACAGTGATAAAGAATCTTTAAAATGACAATGCCAAACACCCCTTTCTAACAGTTAATGGATGTAAACTCTTTGTAAAACTTCCTTGTAGACAACGTTAGTCGTCGTGTTTGTTGGTTTCCCTTCTTCATCGCAAATTAGTACCTTCAATCCCTTTTTCGTTGTTACTCTTGATATTGCCACATATAACTGGCCATGTGTAAACACTGGCTTGCGTAAGTATAATCCTACCTCCTCTAGAGACTGACCTTGGCTTTTGTTGATCGTCATCGCGAAGCACACCATGAGCGGGAATTGCCTTCTGTTGAATTTGAAAGGTACTCGTTTATCAGATGGCATCAGCTGCAACCTTGGTATATAAGTATACTTTCCAACATGTGTGCCTGAGATTATTTTTGCTTCAATAACATGCTCTTCTAAATTTGTGACGAGTAGTCTTGTCCCATTGCATAATCCGTTCTGCTGATCGATGTTTCTTAAAAGCATAACCGGTACTCCTTTTTTCAGCTTAATACAGTGGTTTGGTAGTCCGGATATTTTGAAAGCGTTTAGAAGCTCAGGAGAGTATATTGATTCATTCATAGATTCGGTGATTTCTGTTTCACAAACTGTATCCGAGCTTAGATATTCCTTTTCATCTCCACCGATTTTCAACAGCAAGTGTTCGTTTATCACATCAACCTCCTCGTTTGTGGGCACCAGTATCGCTTTATTCTCAAAGTATCCGTCTTTTCCAATATCTTGATGAATTGTCGGGTATATTGCTTCTATCATAGCTTCAAGAGTGTCTCCGTCGGTTTTTATTAACACGTCATCTGGGAATTTGATTTCCGCATCGCCATCGTTTTCTGGACCTAATTCTCCTTCTCCTATTTTTAACATCCAGTCGGCGAATTCTTTGATTTCTTTTTTTTCTCGTTCGTTATTAGCTGACTTTAAACGCATGTTGGTTGTCAACCTCAAAACAGTACAATGTTCCCAGATATATGAATGGTTGAGTGAGGCATCCACGATCTCTTCTCTGGTTCCTTTTTGGATAACTGGTAGTACTTGGCGGAAATCTCCACCGAATAAAATTGTTTTCCCTCCGAAAGGTTTGTCTGCTGAACTGGTGCCCATAACATCTCGTAACGTTCGATCTAGAGCCTCATATGCATGTTTATGCGTCATCGGAGCTTCGTCCCAGATAATTAGCTTTGTTCGTCTCAGCAAATCTGCTAGATGGCTGTCAGGTGGTATATTGCAGAAGGATTGTTCGGTAAGATTGATTGGTATTCTGAATCTTGAATGCGCCGTTCTTCCTCTCGGAAGTAGCAGGGCCGCAATCCCGCTAGATGCCACGTTCAGTACTATTTCACCTTTGGATCTAATTGCCGAAGACAATGTCTTCCACACAAACGTCTTACCTGTTCCTCCGTAACCGTATACGAAAAAAACACCGCCTTGGCCTGAGTTTATTGCTCCCATGATAGTGTTATACACCCCTCTTTGCTCATCAGTCATCTTTGAGTACAGAGATGCGTGTTGTTCTTCCATATCTTTTTTCTTGAAGCTAAGTTCTTCCTGTATCAAAGGGTTTGACCAATCTTTTTTGTTGCGGTAATCCGGGACGGGCATGTGTTGGATGTCATTTAGGTTCTTCCCTCTTGACCTCAGCAGCTGGTCTATTTTGACCAAAGCTATGTTCAATATTTCATCGCGATCAAGCACAAGACCTGTTTGTAAGAAGTTGGTTATTATTTATGTTTACCAAATAGATAATTGTGAATACGAATATACTTACTTGGCATGTTGAGCTCTCTTCTTCGCAGGGTTTGTATATCCTCTGATAGTTCGTCACATGTTTGTTCCCAAACATGGGCCGGATCTGATAAAGCATTTTCTGTAATAAGCATGACAAACAGGTTTCTGCAATAATCTCCAGTAGCATATTTGTGCGTCTCTTTTATTGATTCAATGTACTCTCGGTCGTCATCGAGTAACCCCATAGCATAACATGTTTCTTTGAATGTGGCGTACTCCTTTTTGTTGTGTGTTTTGATGTCCTCGTAGCTTGTTGGACCTTTTTTTATGTTTAGCAATATTCGAAGGTAGAATGCTTCGCCCACTGCTCGAGGGACATAGTTTATGCGACCAACAGCAGAACCTTTTTTTCTTCTTGTCCATTTTCTTTGTTGTTTATTCCAAACGAATTTTTTCGGGAACTCCACGTATGTTAACGTTTGCGCAAGTGTGTTTGTTTTATTCAGCTCCATCCATTGCAAGAATTGTGAATGTTTTACCGTTGGTTTTAACAGGACGTCTTCTACGTTGTCGTCATCTTCAAACACAATCGGCTGTTGATCAGGTAGGTGAAACGATAGTCTTTCAACGTGAGGGTACTGGTAGTGTATAGGAAACCGGTACAGTCTCCAAGCTGCTTCACATGCGGATATATAACGACAATCATAATATTCTTTTATTTCGTCTTTGTTTTTGCTTTTGGTGTCATTGTTGTTTTCCCTTTCAGAAGGTTGTGTTGTTGTGTTGTCATTGTTCTTCTCCTTTTCGAAAGCTACGGTCACTCTATCTTGGCCTTTGTGTATGTATTTGAACAAATACTTAATTGCCTTTTCTTGGTTACACCATTCGACGTTAATGTGAGCTTGGAATTTCTTCATCAACAAAGGATTGTACGGAACAACAAATCTGTTGAATAACAGTAACTAAACGTTGTAAGCTTTTATTTATGTTAATGTGTTATTGAATCTTGATCATAATTCGTGTTACCTGTTATCCAGTTGGATTCCGTTTTTCACCACTGTTCGTTTGTTGTCTGGTCTCTTGTAAATAGCATAGCCGTCGTCATTTATATACGTTTTTTCTGTGTAATCTTTTGGGAATTTTTTAGAGCAAACCTTTTTCTTCATGCAAGGCGATCTCATGTTATGAGGGCCGCACGGGCCATGCATCATTTGCTCAGACACCAGCTTATACAGTTCTGGATCTTTTCCTTCATCTGGTATCTCGGCAGATATCAAACGGTCTATGTCTTGTGGTTCTGGTATTTTCGATTTTTTATCAAAGAACACGCATATATGTGCGTGTGGGAGGCCTCTCTTCTGGAACTCGATCGTGTAGACCACTGCGGTTTCAGATTTTAAATTAGTTAGAAATGTATATTAAAATTGGTATGTATTAAAGTAGAATGTTAATATTTCAGAAAGTTTGTTATTTAAAAATTGGTTACCTGCGCTAACGACTCCAAGTATATGTTTTTCCCGTAAACATTTTATAAGCTTATCAAGTTTTTGTTTGAATACTCTTGCTATAACATCTGGCCTGTCTTCCGCAGTTGCTTTATGCTTTTGCATGAATCTGTTTAATTCTGGCCATTTTGGGTTGCACGTAAAGGTGATGAAGAGATCCGGATATCCAAATGCTTTGCAAAGAGCCATTGCGTCTAGGTAATTTTGCATCTTATATCTTGTTCCACCTGTGTACGAAGAAGGAAGTACTATACGATTACCTGTCTTTGAAGCATCCGAGTTCCCTGCGGCTAAAGATTGGTTAAGGTTAGCGATAGGCGCTATCCTCAATTTTTTTTGGTTCTTGCGATGGAACCACAGCCTCTCATTCTCTAACATTGTGTATGCGTCCACGACGAATTGCTGATAGAGCCTTCCAGACATTAGTATCAATGATGTTTCGTCATCCCTTTGTTGCATTCTGTACGCAAACCATTCTCTCATTGATAGCCTCCATCTCCCGTTTTCGGTTTCTATTATCTTTCCTTTGAGGAATATCTTGTCTCGATACCCGTCTTCAGCGTATGGAAACAGAAGAGGATATTGTAACGAAAGATATTGGGGGTGAAGTTCATTTATACGTTTCTTTTCACCCGATGTGCCTTCGACAATGATATCTCGTTTATTTCCGGAATCGTCTAAATCTCCAATTATAATTGCTGCAACCTCGTCGGCTGTTGGAAGGTTGTACTCTCTTCCGTTTGTTTCACGTTTCTCGATTAATCTTAGCTTAACATTAGAGGAGTTGTTTGCTTCAATTCTATCTCCGACCATTCTGAACTTTTGTACCAACGGGTTGTTTTCGTCAAGTATCTTTTTTATTTTTTGGGCTATAAGAAGGTCCTGCTTTTCAACTTTTTTTGTTGGCTTGTCGCTTGAGGAGCTGGTTAAACAAACAAATGTTAGATTCTGTTGGGAATATAAAAATACCATATTAAAAATGGATGTGTTGCCCACCTTAACGCTTTAAATCTGTTTTCTAGCTCGTTTTGTCTGTCGAATATATATAGCTGTGAGAATTTCGGAATATCGTTCTCTTTCGGGCCAAGGCTTCCTATTAAATGGTAATTCTGGCCGTGCATTCTGTAAATCCATGGGCCATCTCCATTATTCACTTTTTTGTCTACCTTTCCGCCCATCGATGTGAAACTATACATCATGTTAAATTTACGAATGTCATGAAAAAACCGTTTGCTAATCTCATCATTTCCTGTATAGAGTTCTAGCAATTCCTTAGGAGGTGTCGCCATCTTGGGTATCTCGACTTCGCCCTTCTTGCAGCACATTGTGAATGAATATTCTTCTGTTATACCTTTTGTTTTTGTTTCTGCTCTCCATAGTTTGGCTTTGCAACTTTGGCATGTTTCCGTTGGTTCGCCGATATCTATATATTCTGTTTAGGAAATAGGATTTGTTTATATCATTTACACTATACATGTAATGTCTAATTACAATACTATGAAAACAATAAAATACCTTTTGAAATCCCTTTGAATTCAGTAGGTGTTTGGTCTTGTGTTCCTTGATTGCTTTTGCAACTTACTTGGAAGTAATATAGCAACTCTTTTGACCATTTTTTAGTTTCTGAGATTGTCGGCTGTTGGTTTTTTAATACATAATGGTCGACCCTCTTTGATTTTCCTCTAAATTTCTGCAAATATTTTTTAAAAAAATGTTATATATTTAACGGTCTTGTATGTTACTATCATAATTTTTAGATTTTAAAGACATACCTTAAAATGGTTTTGTACATCAGATATTGTAACATTATCATCTTTCATGTACTCTAGGATTTTACTTGGAGTTGCATCTGTAAAGCATGTACATAAGAAAACGTACACATATATGATTGGACAAATAAATCAAGAGCTAACACTAATTAATATCATTAGCTGACCTTGACATCCTCCAAGTTTAACCACAATCTCTATGAACTTTTTGCACATCTCCAAAGACCAAGTTGTATATTTCTGAATTGTTTTTTTCTATGTAAGTTACGTTTTTATAGTTTCATAGAAGTACAATTGTTGATAAGAAAGAATTATAACATACCTGTTTTTTGCTTCTTTCAGATTTGTGTCCAATATTATTCTGTTCTTTTTTCCTTTTATTTGCCGCTGGTTTGTTTATGTTTGGGTTATTTTCATGCTCCCATCTTTCTTTGAAGTAATATATCATTTGTTGTGTCCAATCTTCAGTATCAACAAAAGTTGGTTGTTGCCTTGTATTCACAAAAGTGTCTACCGCCTTTGTTTTACGTCTAAATGTCTTTAAATCAATAAAAATATGTTTAATAATAGATAAGATTTATGAAATTTATTTTGCTTTATAAACCTTACACTATAAACTGTTATAACCATTAAACGTTATATCTGACCTGGAGATGGGTTTGTAATTCCAAAATCGTTATATCATCATCTTTCATATGTTCTAGAATGTTCTTAGGTGTTGCAGCTGCAATACCATTTTAATGAAACAAAAGAATCAAAGAATTAGTAAAGCACAAACTATAAACACTTGGTATATATAGCCTTTAAAGTTGCAAACCTTGAGATCCTCCAAGTTTGACAACTATATCGATGAATTTCTTTTCCAAGCACGCAGTCCATATTTTTTTTTTCTGCAAGTTATAGTTATTAAATTAGTTTTTGGTTGAATTATATGTTAGAGATGATAAGGAGAATAAAAGATACTTAAGAACATATTGTGCAAACCTGTTTTTTGGTTTTTGTTTCTTCTTCTGTAAGGACTTGGTATTTTGTTCTTTTATTCTGGAGATTTTCATTGATCGTCATGAGGTAGCTGATATAGTAGTCTTATGTGTTATTTTTTCCAGTTTATATTTTTAAACATCAATGAGAATTGATTTTTCGTATATATATGGATACTTATATCGCAGTTATACTTGTGGTAGATTTTCTAATACGTAATTTTTTTTATGGGCTTATTTAGCGTTAGTTTTTAAATGGTTTTTTTTTGGTTTTTGTATTGGATATAGACTTGTATTTGAATATATGTCTATTAGCAATTGAATTGTGGTCCTAAAACAATTGTGTTTACTTACATAGTCTATTTAGCGTTTGTTTTTTTATGGGCTTTTTATGTTTCTGTATTGGATATAGACTGGTATTTGAATATATATCTATTAGCAACTGAATTGTTTTCCTAATACAATTGTGTTTACGTTTTCATTGTCTATATAAGTCGCTGCATTTGTTTCTTTTCAATATGCTTTAACATCTTTTTTTAATTGTAGGTTTTTCTTCGTTGTTTTTTATTTTCACTAAGATGGAGTTTTTGTGTGAGTTTCGAAACAGGCATGATGGTGGAATGGTATGTTGTTACATTCTATAGTTTTGAAGTGAAAAAACTTTAATCATGTATATCAATATTGTTATTGTTGGCTTATATTTTTAAAAAACAGATTGTTCCTGTGGAGTTATTGAGGTTTGCTAAAGGAAAGACAAATAAAAAGTTGTGCCTACGTGTATCTGATCGTCTTTATTATATATGCGTAAGGTATGTCAACGTGTCTTTTGCGTTGGTGTTTGGAAGAGCTTGGAATCGGTATGTCAAATCTAAGGGTATTGAGGTTGGGTGGCATGTCCACTTTGTAGCTTCGAGTAGGCTTGGTATGCTGTTTGTTGCTGAGTACAATTTAGAGGGCATGCCAAGTTCACGGCTTTATAATTTTGGGAAATATGCTCCTGTTTGTCTGACATATGCTTCTTCGCAAAGTCAAAGTTTACAGGTAATTAGATATAAAGAACTATTTAATAAGTTTGTTTTTATACAGCTAAGTATTCTTATTATTATTATTATTATTATTATTATTATTATTATTATTATTATTATTATTATTATTATTATTATTATTATTATTATTATTATTATTATTATTATTATTATTATTATTATTATTATTATTATTATTATTATTATTATTATTATTATTATTATTATTTTTTTTGTGTGTTAGATACTACCTAAAAAGTACTTTGATGGTTTCAAGAAGAGGGATCGGTTCAATTTTAAGGGAGTGGAAAAGTATGAGGTGAAACTACTTTTTATTGAAGATGTCCCACGTGGATTTTGTGGACGTGGCTGGGCTGATTTCGTTGTAAGTGAGAATGTTAGCGAAGGTCAGAAAATGGTGTTTTGTCATGCAGGTGGTTTTATATTCAATGTTACGGTTTTCGATTTCAATGGAGTTGCTATCGAGAAGTTTTTTTTCGTCTTAGTTGATAATTATGAATGGTATTAAGTCACATGTAAGCTTCATCTGGTTGATGTTGCTCAAAAGGCTGGATTATGTTTTGCCTAATGTAGTTTCTGAATTTTTTTTTTAATTATTTTTGTTTTATTGGTGATACTTTCTGATCTTAATCTAAGTAGGAATAGTGTTTCATGGATTAATTACATCACTTGCTTCATAAAAATCTCTTAAACAACTTTTAAGGGGGTGTTTGGATTTGCGTGTTTAACTTAGATTTCGACCTTTTCAGTAGTTTACAGCTATTGAGACTTCATTCCTAGTGTTCATTTAGATCAGTTTAAGCATTAAATTGGTAGGTCTCAAGTTAAAAGTCAAAATTAGATTATATTTTTTAAAGCAGTTGCCTTGTTGGATTTTTTGAAGCCATTAATAATAAAATCAGTTTAAATATTGATAGGTTTGTTTAATTTAGACTCAAATTAGACTATAACATCACATTAATCATCCTAGGATCATCAGAATCTCATATTAGTCAATTTTTAGATAAAATATAAAGTTAATTTTTTTTATGAACTAAAAAATAGAGCGAAAGTCCAGATCAATAATCCTATCCTTCATTAATCATTGGAATATGATCAAAATTGTTGTTATGTGAACTTTGCAAGCTTTTTTATCAATTTAAAAAAGAAAAATTCTGTTTTATGTTCATTTGCTAACTAAAAAATAAGCCCAAAGTCACCCATTTGACCCGAGAACTCCCTTGCTACCAGATTTGGGACCCTTTTGATTAGACCACAAGTTGGTCAATTTTGGGTGGATTGGCGTGATTTTTGCTGATTTTAATCTATCCTAGGTTGTGTTTAGGGCAGTGCCTTTTTCTTTCCTTCTTGTGCTTATTTGTTTGCTTATTTTGGCCCCCTAATTTGGCCTTTTGACTACTGTTGCTGTTGTATGCTCAGTCATTTGAGTTTGTTAAAATAACTAATAACTAATAAAATCTGAATTTATGGATTTGTAACATGTCAGTTTGGATTTCAACACCTGCTAGTTGTCATCTAATGATCGATGGTGTAGGTTAGTTGTATCTCTCTTGTTTGGCAATCGTATACTTATAGCAGATCAACTTGTTGGTTGTCCTTCCTCAGTTGCTTATAGTCATTCATAAACTTTCCTTGATACGACACCAAACTGATTCATAACCTTTCCTTGATACGACACCAATTTGAATTTCAACTTTAGCTTTCCTAAATAAACAAACACCATTACAACAGGTAAAAAAGGTAATCAAAGTACATATGCCTAGTTCAGTTCACTCAAAGGAAAAAATTACATATTGGAATCCATTTGGCCATTTACAATCAATTGTGAAGTTGTCCAGTTGAGGCTTATTTGCGTGTTCCCAATATACACGGTGTTGACCCACTTTTCTTTAACTCAGAATTGCTCAATTGTTTTCTATCAATCTCATGTTTTTTCCTTAAAACTGTTACTTTTGACCCATTATGACCCGTAAGTTTAACAGCTTCTGTTTCTATCAAATTAGACTCAATACTATTTTTAAAATTTCCCCAACAATAAGTTGTACATTGGGATATTAATACCACATCGTAATACCTTGTATAACTGTAGATACAATAATATTTATAAAAATAGTAAAAATCTGAGCAACTGCACTTATGGTTTGCTGTCCAGATTTCCTTGTAGCCAATTTTTACACTGTCAAATCAGTCTCATTCTCACCAAACTTATACTTAAAACATATAAAAATAGCTTCTTGATGCTTTAAAATTGAAGTGTTATCAATTTAAGTGTTTAAAAAACAATTAAATTCCTCATTTAAGACGCTGTACATAGCAATATGCATTTTTTGTTGGATCATCAACATTTATTGAAAGTTTTCCCATGACTTCACATGTGCCTCTGTAGCTAACTCGACAAATCTAATCAAAGAAGATAAATGACTCAATCTTACTATGCAGAGTATTCACAAGCATAGTCCATAACATTATAATTATACTCCGAAAGGCACGCACGCCATATAGAATTTGCACCCAATATGAAAATACAACACTGTTCCTACGACTATATGTGAGTTCTATCATCTCAATACATGCTTCTATAACTAACAACTGACTAACATATACGCTGATATAACACTACTAACCTGAACTCGTGGATTATTAAAGTCATCCATGGCACCAGCTAGAGCAGGCAACACTCTTTGGTGGAACTGAACTTGCAAGTCCGGACCTAAATCTGTTGCCAATTGCCCGATTGCATTAATAGCAGCCCATCTCGCACGTGGGTGAGGATCTTGGAATGAATTTAAAACCATGGTCACCACTTGTTCCAACCCCACTCAACGCCGCTATCCGCACATCCACACTCCCACTCCCTAAACACCTCACAAACACATTATGCAAATCCGTAACATACCTAACCAAATCCTCACCTATAAACCTCGCCAAGTGCGCAAATATTAATAACGACACTTCCTGTAACATAACATCATCACCTAAAACACACTCAAACATAAAAGGTGTAAATTTTGAAAGTGTCAAAGTGACAAAAGGTTATGTGTTAAATCTTGTGGACTACTAACTTAAAAGAACATCATGACCAACTTATGAATGACAATGATATCATAACACTACTTGAGCAAATCCAAAATTACCCATTATCAACAACTATAATGGAATCGAGCATCTAATCACAATTGAGACTATATCAATAACCAATAGCCTTTGGCGCAAACACAGCATTTAACAACTCACGACATGAACCAACATCAGCTTCAATCATGTAACCTGAAATTCAGGTGTAACTTGGTATAGTGGTGCAGATTGAGCACCATAAATTCTATCTGACTGTTTATATATAAATCAATATCATCCTAGACTTATGCCAAAAGGTTACTACAACCAGCACCAGCCCAAGGTAAATCCCAGACACCATCTTAACTACAAATTTACTATTAAATTACTCACAAATATCAAAGAATATGTNCTATTAAACTTGACGTAGACAATAACTACTGTTCTTTGTTGCATTTTCATATAGCATAACTGCATAAGTAAATTCAGTCACTAACTCCTACATGTTTCTACAAATGATAGCTTCTGCTAATAAGCATAAACCATTTAAATACGCAATCCCAAACATCATTGATATATGTTCATAAATAGTGGCATAAATCTAAATAGGCCATAGTTACCTGATAATATCAACAATTGTCCGGCATTGAAGACATAACTTAAAAGAACAACTTTGTTAAGATACCTGCATGAAGAAAGACATTATGTGAATACAATTTTAATGGTCCTGATCCAGGTTTCGGTTTGTCCCTTTTATCAACTTTGTCAACATTACTTCACCATTCACGATTTGGCCATTGCCACTGGATCTGGTAAAAGGTAATCAAATGAAAATATTAGATACTTAAGTCACATAGATAATTTTGCACAAATAAGCCTATTAGTTATCAAATGACCTCCATATTTTGGGTTTATTGTGTTTTGAAACCAAAATAAGCCAATACGCTCTCTAAATAAGTTAATCCAAACACCCCCTTCATGTAGTGAAAAATTTATTATAGCTTCTATAACAAATATTAAAAAAAAACAAAATTACAGTTAGAGATGATACTATATTAGCTATTAAGCCGGTTGTGGTCTTCTCTCAATGTACGAAGATTGATCTTATCTTATCATCTAATTGATACGTAAAAAAGGACATGTATTCCTGTTAACCCTACCAAAGCGATTTATATAATGCCAAATGCCGATCGCTCCAAATTAGCTCGTTATCACTATTTTACAAACTTCAATGTTATATATGCCTTTTAGTTGGGGATATCCATGCTTTATAAGTGATTATAGATAAATTGATATGGTTTCTATGGTCAAATTAGAGATGAATAGCCAATCAAGCATATTAGCACATAACTATTATACAAAACAATTAATACCAATTTTCACACCTGGGTTATGTAATACTCACTGGACTTGAATCATGGTTAGATTCAATTTTCTCTTCCTCGTGTTTATGCTGGATGGATTAATAGGGTTGTTAGTTAAGAAGTTTCATTTGTGTATAGGGCGTAATTCGAATTTTAACACAAAAATCTATAAAAATCGTAGATACATACTGAAGATTAGCAAGATCTAGAGAAACATTCCTTTGATTAATTAAAGAGCTGAGATTGTGCGATTTTAATAAAAACATAACTTGAATCCATGGTTTCAAGAACATACATCATGACCAACTTATGAATGACAATGATATCATAACACTACTTGAGCAAATCCAAAATTACCCATTATCAACAACTACAATGGAACCGAGCATCTAATCACAATTGAGACTATATCAATAACCAATAGCCTTTGGCGCAAACACGGCATTTAACAACTCACGACATGAACCAACATCAGCTTCAATCATGTAACCTGAAATTCAGGTGTAACTTGGTATAGTGGTGCAAATTGAGCACCATAAATTCTATCTGACTGTTTATATATAAATCAATATCATCCTAGACTTATGCCAAAAGGTTACTACAACCAGCACCAGCCCAAGGTAAATCCCAGACACCCTCTTAACTACAAATTTACTATTAAATTACTCACAAATATCAAAGAATATGTTACTTCAAAAAATCAAAGATATGGAACCACAACCATTAAAAAAATCATCTCTATTAAAATTAAAAATCTTGAAAAAATAAATTCACCACATGATATTGAAAAACCATCCCTAAAAAATAAAAAATTTCAAAATTTAAACAAAAAAAAATGGGAATGCCATTTTGTTCCTTCAGTTTATCTCATTTGTTGTTGTATCTGTCATCAAGCTTCCATGTTATTTGTCTCTACTATTGTTTTGCATGCCTCCTCTTCTTCTGTTTGCTTGGATGGTGATGATTTCAAAACTTCTTTATCATCTGTTTGATTTAGTATTGTATCATCTTCATTGTCTTGATGCTCAACTTTTGGTTTCTTTTCCATCTCAGAGTTATCAAATTCAATGTTCTTTCTTTTACTCCCTACTTCTGCCGTTACATTTTCCTAAGAATCAATAATAAACATTCAAAATATATAGTTGCGGTCATTTAATTTTCATGATTAATGCTATATAAGGATATAGGATCATAAAATACCTGTGCTTCTGTTTGTTTGGAACCTATTAAGTTCATAACTACTTTATCATCAGTTAACTTGTTAACCGTAAATATATGATAGTTGTTGTTCACATTGTATGCAGAAACTTGCAATTTAAACACAAACTTTCGGCTTACTATACTTTCCAGATCAGACGGGTATGATGTGTTTTCTTCATCCTGTTACAAATATTTAAAATGTAATGTATAAAAGATATAAAATACACGAAAAACAGTTTTGATTAACCATATAAAATATAAAAGATTAGGAAAATAAAGGATTAACTAATGTTTAAAAAAACTATATGCATAGTTACCTTATCAATTTTCGATATGAGATACCCAATGGATTTGCCTATTAATTTTGCAACGTCTTGTTGAAACAAACAAAAAGTAGCGGAACCAGTTTCATCTTGAACACGAATATGGATTTTAATCCTGAAAAAAAAATCATTTAAAACAGGGATAGATGACAGCTTATAAATAAATTATATATCTATATATTAGTATTTATACCTTGGAAAAAGATCTGCTTTCTTTTGACAATTGTCACAGTTGAAGTCTCTCTCGGTTTCGTTATTTTCTGATTGTTTCACAACACTATTACAATTGCTACAAAGCATGTAATACCAACCATGGTCGTTCACAATTTTCAATACTTTTCCAATCACAACACATCCGGTTGGCTGTCCAAAAATCAATTATGAATTAGCAAAAGTAAATTTAATTTGTGACACAAAAACTTTATGAAAGATAAATTTACCTCGGATAAATCATATAGTTCATCTATTGTCTTTAACGGAAATTGTGAATAGTAATCTTCTAGATTTCTAACAATAGTGTTCAATGATAACTCAACTTTACCCTTTTCAGTAGATGAAACATTTGCAGATTCAAACCTATTAAAAAGAATATATTTTTTTTTAAAAAAAACATGAATAAAAAATCAAAATATATATAGAAAGTTTTGGTTTCTTATATTCTTACATGTCTCTGAATGCTTTTATGTGCGGGTTATCTTCATTAATAAGCAACTTGGACCCAGCAAAACAGTTAGAAACCTGAGTTACACCTGTATAAAAAAATAATATATGCAATTTTCATACACTAATATATATATATATATATATATATATATATATATATATATATATATATATATATATATATATATATATATANCTTCAGTCTATCTCATTCATTGTTGTCTCTATCATCTTTTTTACTTAAAACTGTATCATCTTTATTGTCTTGATGCTCAACTTTTGGTTTCTTTTCCATCTCAGAATTATGAAATTCAGTGTTCTTTCTTTTAGTCCCTACTTCTATTGTTTCCTTTTCCTTTGAATCAATAATAAATAGTCCGAACATATAATCATTGTCATAAAATTTTCATGTTTTATGCTATATAAGGATATAGGATCATAAAATACCTCTTCTTCTGTTTGTTTGGAACCTATTAAGCTCATAACTACTTTATCATCAGTTAACTTGTTCACCGTAAAAATATGATAGTTGTTGTTCACATTGTATGCTGAAACTTGCAGTTTAAACACAAACTGTCTGCTTACTATAATTTCAAGATCAGTTGGGTATGATGTGTTTTCTTCATCCTGTCACAGAAAATTAAAATGTAATGAATTAAAATATAAAGGACACGGGAACCACTTATCATTTATCATATAAAATATAAAAGATTATCAAAATAATGAATTAACTACTATAAAAGGAAAAGTATATGTATCATTACCTTATCAATCTTAGATATAAGATACCCAGCGGATTTGCCTAATAATTTTGCAACGTCTTGTTGAAACAAACAAAAAGTAGCAGATCCAGTTTCATCTTGAACACGAATATGGATTTTAATCCTGGATAATTATTTCATTTAAATTAGGGATGGATGACAGTTTATAAATTAATTATATATCTATATATTAGTATGCATACCTTGGAAAAAGATCCGCTTTCTTTTGACAATTGTCACAGTTGTAGTCTTTCTCAGTTTCTTTACTTTCTGATTGTTTGACAACGCTATTACAATTGCTACAAATCATGTAATACCAACCTTGATCATTCACAATTTTCAATACTTTTCCAATCACAACATACCCAGTTGGCTGTCCAAAAATCAGTAATGAATTAGCACAAGATGGTATAATTTGTGATGTAGAAACTCTATGACAGATGATGTACCTCTGATAAATCATAAAGCTCGTCAATTGTTTTTAACGGAAATTGTGAATAGTAATCTTCTGGCTTCCTTACTATAGTGTTTGATGATAACTCAACTTTAGACTTTTCATTTAAAGAAAGATTTGTAGATTCAAACTTATTAAAGAGAATACATTAGTATGAATATTATTAACAACAAAAATACAAAATATATAGAAAGTTCTGGTTTGTAATTTTCTTACATGTCTCTGAAAGCTTTTATATGCGGATTATCTTCATTAATAATCAACTTGGACCCAGCAAAACAATTAGAAACTTGGGTTACACCTGTATATAAAATTGAATATTAAATATTTAAACACTTTAATATATATCCAAGGGTATCAAATTTTAAAAAAAAAAAAAGATACTTACGATTCCATATACTTTGTCGTGCCATTTTGATAAGAACAATGATTGGTTCAGCTGAATTTTCATGATTCTTGATATATTGATGGAGTTTTTTAGCAAGGTCATTCCATAAGATACATGGAATCGTTGTACCACTGTATAAATAACGAATATATAAATATGGTTATTAGATATTAGATTAATCTATATTCATAATACTAATAAATAATTATGTTATCTATATTCATAATACTAATAAATACTTACGTTACATCTTGGAGTTGGAATTCAAGTATGTGCTTAGGTGCATTATTTGGATTCAAAACGGTGATGTCTTTATTCTGTATCAAGCGTCCAATAACATCTGTATTATAATACAAAAAACAATATTAGCATATAATGTAGTTGAATATCGGATATTTGTATATGTTTACATGTAGTTCCAATAAAAACTTACCAAACGAATAACTTTGGTCTATCCTTGCATCCAAGAAGTCTTTAAACGATATAAACTCCATTAAATCATCATTGCAAATGAATTCAGAGCAATTACGCACATTTGTTCTTCTATAGAAGTGAATTTTGAACTCATGTTTTGATAATTTAGTAGAATCGACATTCCGTTTAACATTAAAGTTTGAAATTATGTGATAATTATTTTCTTTTAGTAGAGTCTCAAAATCAGAAACTATAGAGCTGCTAACTGTAGCATGAATTTTGGTGCCCTAAGAAAAAAAATATAGCAGATATTATTATAAAACTACAAACGTATAATGTTAAGTAAATAAATAGTTATAGATTGCTATATACATATAAATTACCTGCTCATCTATTAGGATCATATCCATGCCTGCTAACTTTGATGGGTTGTTGTTGTTATAGTATTGATTCCAAAGAGAGACTATTTTAACTTTTATATTCGCTTTACCTTTGTCTGGGGTGATTTCTTGAAGAGGTGTTATTTTCATTGTGATACCTACAAACAATAGTAATGACAATAACTATAAGATTCAAGTTAAGCGAAGCAAGCCGCAAAAGACCAACATTCAAAAGCACCCTATCAATGGCCATTGACCTACTCATATGAGGTTTATCAAGACTGATTAAATAATTACACTCTTTTAACAAAACTTTAGGTGTGACGTAGAAGAAGCATGTGTAGCATGCTAATCATAGTATGTTTTGCAATCTACAGTATTATGGTCAAAAGGATTTCTATATAAATCATGCTATGTTTTATATTTTCAGTGTAATTATTCAGTTTGTTTAATTTGGTTTGGCTAATGTCACTGATTGTGAGTATCAATTATTCTTTTCTTGCTCATTCGTATCCTAACTCATCAGACCAACAATATAATATACAAACTAACATGAGCTATTAAGACCTATTGTGAGCTATATGAACCAATTTTAACAACCAAAATCAGAAAAACCAAATCTGCCAAACACAACTAAAACAAATTAACATGAGATTTAATCAACCAAGTCACTGATTTTTAACTTATCAACGCTAACCAACCGCTAATATTTTCCTATTATTACGACGTCAAACACAATAAGCAGATCCAAGTAGTGAAACAGTTTGTACAATTGGATAAACCACAATCTAATGGTTCAGTTTCTCATGAACATATAAGATCAATCAACTTCTATGTACACATGATTACAACAACGTAAACCTTAAACATAACCAGATTCACACAACAACAAAAAAGCAAAAAACTTTCTAACATGAGTATTTTTAAAACCATTAGCAATTAAACTTTTAGAAAAGTTACTATAAATCAAACATCTTGCTATTTACCGTTTTCATGTAACGACTATTGTACTACCTGATTAATAACATTTTACAAATTTGAAAAACAAAACGAATAAGATGATTAATACATGTAAATATGTTTCTACAGAGTTGAAAAAAAAACCTGCAATTTTTTTTGAGTTTTATTGAATGATAAGAATATAGCTCAGAGGATGATTTCGTGGGAATAAATGGGCCAATCAATTGAGTATATATAATGGTTAAAGAGTTAAGGTCCTATTAGGATTCTAATTGTAAATGTAATACAATACAAATTGACCTGTAGTTTTTAAAAATTAAAAATAAATAACAGTTAAGTCCTACAATTTCTAAAATAATACTTAAACAACTAAAAGTTATTAAAAAATTTCAGAACATAATTGAAAAAAAAACATAGAACCTGGAACTTGAAATAACATATCACACATCAATTAACCTTAATTAAATTATAAAATTAATAACCTAACCTCTCAACCTGGAGAAAAAGTGGGCTAACGCATGTAGTCATTGAACCTGGTAGAAGAACTGTATCCTGTAAAAAGGTGAACAACATTAACAAATAACCCGTAAAACAAAGAGATTGTATATATAGGGAATCAAAGTAGCAGAGGCTTGTGGGTTTTTTACTTATAGGATTAGGAGGTCAGTGCTTTATCCGGATCTGGTAATGCGTTTTTATATGTGTGTATTTTTTGGTCACACATCGAAATATAATTGTCATTCTTGAAACACCCAATTATTGTTGTTCTTATGGATCTGGAATTATTGTTGTTGTTATGGATCTGGAAATTCATATGTGTGTTTTTTTTGTGTGTGTTTTTTGTTTGATAATGGATGTGTGGGTGAGAACTCCGGTTTCCATATAAAAGATACACTTTAGTACTAAAATATCTAAAAAGTACAATGAAACCCATGTGTATTTTTGACCAATTTTAATTTTTATGCATAAAAACGAATTTTTGACACTTATTTTACAAATATAGAAATATTTCAGGTTTTTTACATATTAAAAGATTTTTTAAAATTAAAAATTATAAAAAAAAATACCAAAATAAGTATGATTTGATTAAAAAGTCCCCACTAGGGGTTTTGTTATATTATATAAAAGATTTAGATATGTTTAAAGGGTGAGGTTATATGTAAACCCCCAAAAATACAAATGACACCAATCATACGTAAAGTCATTATCACGAAAAACATGTAATTGAAAAGTATTATTCGCCAAAAATTTTAATTACAGGGTACCCGCTGCCGCCGCAGCGTGGGTACCCAGCCAAAATCCAAGTATGATCAAATGGCCGAATGCCTGAATCAATCGACACTAATGGCTTTTTATCATAAACTAGAACGGTACCCGCGCAATGCGACGGCGGGTACCTGTGACTATATTTTGCGTTATTCGGTTACAAATTTAGTTGTCTTTATGCTTTATAAGAAGAGATGTTAGAGATGGGTAAGCCAAATAATTTTAGTTTGAACAACCAACCTGCTTCCTAACAAACTTCCTAACCAACCTTCTTCCTAACCAATTAATTTTGAAATCTTTCCATAATAAGAAATAAAAAGTCTGAATTTTAAATCTTTCTAATTATAGAATAGTCCCAAATGCATTACATAGTAGTATAGATATAGATAAAGAATAAAAGAAAAACTGGTTGTATATAATTTGGGCGGCCGACTAACAGTTTAATCAAATAATTTAGAAGGAAAAGTCTAAAGATTGAAAATGAGTTATGTGACTTATGTCATTAAGCTGATTGATTATATTGTTTATAGTGTGCTGTAAATTTTCCTTACAAGACAAGAAACATGAAGAAAGTTGACATGTCGCTACTTGGATTTAATTTGTGGTAAACCTGAACAGGGTCTTCAGGTATATAAAATTACAGTCGTAAATTACAATAAAGACGCAAAATTCAAGTAAAACTTGGTGTTAATATACATACTTAAACTACTTCTAGCCTACCGATATGTAAATTGTTTGTTGACCATTATAGTTGTGCATTCAAGTCTTACATAAACGCATAAACGGATGATATTTCTTATTCAAGTTACTCATGGAAAACGAGTCGTTACTCTCATGTATGATNATATATATATATATATATATATATATATATATATATATATATATATATATATATATATATAAGGCCAAGATATCGGGCCTAGACAGCAGCAGTGGGCTGGATCAATGAAACGTGAACCAAAACGACAATATGAGCGTCGTTTCTGACGCTACATTGTATATATAATGAAAGGTGCACATATTTAAATGTGGCAGTGTTTGATAAAGAAAACCATGATAATTAAATAAAATATTTGAGATAGAGATGATTAGATATGTTGATTACATAAAATCCAAGACCCAATAATATATTTCTCCCACTTTTGTGTCGGTTAATTAAAGTAGTATCCAACATTGAAGTTGAAGCTATTTTTAATTGATAATCTGTAAGCAAATAGAAAACTGTCACTGCTAATACTATTATTTATTATTTTTGACCAGCAACTAATTGTTTGACAATATATATACATCAAATCTCTCTCACATATTCTAAATAAACTTGAACTCTGAGACACAAACCCTTTGGCCCTAGCTAGTAATATTAACTATTAATCATTAGTAATGATATGACTGTGTTTGTTACATTTTGGAGTTTAGTATAAAATCAATTACTATTTTCGTCTTAAAATTATTATTCATGTTTGACTTTTTAAGTCTTTTTTTTTCTACTTTGACCCTAAATATTTGTGTTTGTGTGTATATAATACTTGGCGGTAAAAACTTGCAGTCTTCCCGCGCACGAGTCGGGAATAATCTGGGCACGGTAAGTCTAGCGACCGCATGTTTTTAGCATGCGCACACTAGACTGTGGGGACATGATGACGTATAGTCTACACCGGGTCATGAACTCGTTTGGTAAACAATACCCACACGCAAGCCCACTAATTCATACTAATTGGACTACCAATACGACGGCTTTGGCCCACGAGGCCCAAGCCCAATGATTATTTAGGAATGTGAATAAACGATATCTCCTAATTATAGGATGTATATCAAATACCCGCGATACGCGGGACATACCAAGGTTTGCGGAACACGAAACCAACAAGGATTTGTGTCTATATATAGAGGGCGTTATGACTCTCGCAAAGGTACGACTTACAAACCCTAAATCCTCACAATCCTAAAACACGATTACTTACTCTCACGCCGGAGGATAATCGGGGGAGACAATCCCTCGATAAGCCTAAAGGTGTCTGTTACTTTCTTAGTGCGCAGGTCTCAAGCAATATCAATCAATTGATACGAGGAAAGGAACCCAAACAAGGAAAGCCCAACTTTTGTATCAACAAGTGGCGCCATCCGTGGGACCCAACACTAAGGACTAGAATGACGAAACACAAAAATTCATCCAAGGGAACTCCGCAATTGGATAAGACGCGTGGTGACCCTCCAAGGAGGAACTACCCTGATGTGCCTCCTAGGCAAACCACTGGGACAACCAGTGCGCCTGGCCGCCAGGAAGTAGAAACCACCACGACTCTCCCATCGGTGGAAGTACCCTCTGCAACTGCTCAGACTACTACAGTAGTCCCAAACATCGAGGATCTCCAGCGCACTCTCTTTGCTACCCCCCACCAAGTAGCAACCGCTGTGGACAACACAGTGCCACCAAACGCGCCTGATCGCGAGAGGAGGCTCAATTTGGAAGATGGTACTCCTGCGCTGGAGGAAAATGCTCAAGAAACAATGTTAAAAAATCTTGTATCACAAAATTTTGAGACATTGAACACACTCCTGCAAGAGGAGGCCAGGAGAAGGTTAAGGAGTCGGCTCGACTTCAATGGAACTTCCCCACCGCGCTATGAAGAGCGCGACAATAACAAGAGGCGCGCCAGTGTTCGAACTAGACTCGGCACGCCGTCAAACTCACAGTACTCGGAGGAACAAGGAGATAGTGAGAGGCGAACTAGCGTCCACACCAGATTGGGTGGTCGCAGAGTCCACGACAGGTTGGGGCGACAGCACTCACCAAGTGAGGAATCTTCTAGATCTAGGAGAATCCACGATAGACTAGGTGGACGGGTATCCCCTAACGAAAGCTTCTCAAGCTCAGGCCCCGAGGAAAAACGGCGCAAGCGCCGCAGAAGAAACGACTCTCCCTCAGATAGCTCCTCGGACAACGAGGATAGCGATACCGGACACTGGAAGTCCAGAGGAAGACGTCGTGAGGAAGAGGATGATGACATATCCCTTCCTTGGCGTCGCCAAAAGGTTGGTGCGTTCTCAAAGCGCATCAGCGATTATTCAGACAACAAGAAAAGGCGCATGCCTTCCAATGTCAAAACATATGATGGAACGGGTGACCCCGATGATCACCTAAAAATTTTCGAATCCGCTGCTGGCATCGAAAACTGGCCACAACCTGTGTGGTGCCATATGTTTAATTCCACGTTGGTAGGGAACGCGCGAACTTGGTTTAGCAAACTTCCACGAAGAAGTATAAAAGGGTATGAAGAGTTGCGGAAAGCATTCCGCTTGAACTTCACACAAAGAAAGAAGTACGCTAAGGACCCAGTAGAATTGGCTAGGATCAAACAACGCCAAGGGGAGTCTACGAGCGCCTTCATGGAGCGCTTCAAAGACGAATGCCTACACATCAAGGCATGTCCTGAAATACTAAAAATTTCAGGATTCATGAATGGGATCACCAACCAAGACCTTATCAAAAAATTAAATGATAAAGTCCCCCAAACATTCGACGAACTGGTGAAGCGTACAAGGTCTTTCGTTCAAGGAGAAGCCGCCGTCGCGGACAGTAAGAAAGCATATTCTAACTACAGGCCGCAGGAACAGTCAAGGAGACAATCCAATGACCATGGCGGCAATCGCAACAAAGGCTATCGCAATGATGGAGGTACACGGGGTAACGACAAGTATACCCCGCTGATAAAAACTCCTAGAGAGATATTCGCAACAGAGGGAGCAAATTTCCCCAAACCTCCACCAATGCGCACCCCAGAAGGAAAGCGCATAGGGAATGGTTACTGCGACTACCATGGACAGAAAGGCCACACAACGAACGAGTGCGTCCAGCTTCGCCAACTAATTGATAAATTAGTAAAAGAAGGTAGGATGGACCACCTAGTCAAAAACATCAAAGAAGGGAAGGATAAGCAAAGAACCGGGGATAAAAAAGAACCACCTAAGGACAAGGCGGACACAATTTACATGATACAATCATGGCAGCGCAAAGTCAAACAAAAGGTTAGCCAAAGGTTCTCCCCTAACGATGAGATCTCCTTCCCAAAGTTGACCGCGGACAACGCGGTAGCAGAACCACTCACCATTGAAATACATGCGGGGGGACACGATATCCACCGTATGTACGTGGACGGAGGGGCATCAGCTGAAATAATGTACGAACATTGTTTCAAAAGGCTAAAACAAGAGATTCAAAATCAGCTAATTCCAGCTGCGACATCTCTAACAGGCTTCACAGGAGAGAAGATATGGCCAATAGGACAACTACGCATGCTCGTAGAAGTCGGCAATAAAGAGCACTCCACCAAGGCGTGGATGAACTTCATGGTCATTAGATCTCCATCGCCATACAATGGCATCATTGGAAGATCGGGAATATCAGCGCTCCGCGCAGTGCCATCCACAGCACACGGAATGCTGAAATTTCCAGTAAAAGGCGGCATTGTTACTCTCTACAACCACGCTCTGCCTCCTGAGGAATGTAACACAGTTACAGGCGAAACCACAGCGGCTAAAGAACACGGCGCACCCAAAGCACCAAACTTAAAAGTAGCAATTCACCCCGACTATCCTGAACAACAGGTATCGTTGGGAGGTTCGCTGTCAGAAAAAGGGAAAGCAGCCGTGTGCGCGCTCCTACAGAAAAACCTGGATGTTTTCGCGTGGGAACCAAAGCATATGACCGGTGTGCCTCGGTCAATCTCAGAGCACAAGCTACAAATCCGACAAGGATACCCGCCGATAAGGCAAAAGAAGCGCGGTCAAGCTCCAGAACGCGCGAAAGCCATCCTGGAGGAGGTACATAAGCTTGTGGACGCAGGCATTATGCGAGAGGTATATTACCACGATTGGTTGTCTAACCCAGTCATGGTAAAAAAGAGCGACGGCAGCTGGAGAATGTGCGTGGACTTCACAGACCTCAACAAAGCATGCCCACAGGACTGCTACCCACTACCCGAGATAGATTGGAAGGTAGAATCCTTATGTGGATATCCTTTTAAATGCTTCCTAGACGCATACAAAGGATACCACCAGATCCAAATGGCCAAGGAAGACGAGGAAAAAACAGCTTTCCACACAAGTCAAGGTGTCTTTTGTTACACAAAGATGCCTTTTGGGTTGAAGAATGCAGGAGCCACCTACCAGCGATTGGTAGACAATGCATTCGAAAAGCAAGTGGGTCGCAACCTGGAAGTATATGTTGATGACTTGGTCATAAAAAGCCATACCGAAGACGAAGTAGTGCGAGACATTGAAGAAACATTCAAAACACTACGACGGATCAACATGAAGCTAAATCCTAAGAAATGCACTTTTGGCGCTACAGAAGGCATGTTCTTAGGATACTTAATAGAACCTGATGGCATCAAGCCATGCCCTGAAAAGACTGAAGCGGTCATACAACTCCCTTCGCCACGAACACTCAAGGAAGTACAATCCCTGAACGGAAAATTGGCCGGCCTGAACAGATTCCTATCTAAGTCAGCGGACAAGTCATTACCGTTATTTAAAACACTCAAGAAGTGCACAAAAAAGAGTGACTTTCGCTGGACTACCGAAGCGGAGGAGGCATTTCAACAGCTTAAACAAACAATAGCGGCGCTCCCAAAATTAGTCGCACCCCAACCAGGGGAAGAGCTAATAATGTACTTATCTGCAACTCACGGGGCCGTCAGTGCAGTGCTGTTGACAGACAGAAACGCAGTACAAACTCCTGTGTACTTCGTAAGCAAGGCACTCAAAAAGACGGAGATTAACTACAGCCCGATGGAGAAGCTGGTCCTAGCGCTAGTATTTGCGGCCAAAAGGCTGCGCAGATACTTTCAAGCGCACCCCATCGCGGTAATCACCGACCAACCCATCAAGCAAGTAATCTCCAAACCTGACGCATCAGGGCGATTGCAGAAGTGGAGCGTACTGCTAGGAGAGCACAACATCTCCTATAGACCACGCACCGCAGTCAAAGGGCAGATACTCGCGGATTTTATTATTGAAAAACCAGATAGCGAGGATACAACCCAATCACCCAAGGTGGAGTTACAAGAACCATGGATCCTGTTTACGGACGGATCGTCATGCGTTGATGGCTCAGGCGCGGGCCTCATCCTCACTAATCCAGAAGGAATGGAGTTCACATATGCCCTGCGTTTTGAATTCACTGCCACGAACAACGAGGCAGAATATGAAGCCCTAATCGCTGGACTACGAATTGCAACACGTATGGGTGTACGCAACATAGAAGCAAATGTAGATTCCCGTTTAGTGGCCAATTGTCATAATTCTCAAATTTTCAGGTCAATTCATTATTCCCGACATTTCCTATTCATTGAATTTCAATTCAACATTTCACGTAAACAGGGTTTACGGGTATCCATTTGACGAGACCGGGTAGGTTAAGTCACATTTTCAACCATCGTACATTTCCTAGACTAGAGTTAGTCTACATTGCATCACGACATCATTTGCATTCTATTCCACTCGTAGATATATATTTTCAAGTTACCCTTATTTATTTATTTGTATATAAATAATAAGACAAGTTATTAGTTTTTAACCTAATGTACCAAACAAATTCCAATAGTGCACTAATATATTTTTATATTAGTTATTTTTCCATTTAGGTTATAAAACTATACATTATTTATTTTTGGTGGTTAACCAAATAATAAACATTTACTTGAACCTATATACCAAATAAAAATATATTAATAAAGCAATACCTATCAAAATACCCAATGTGTATGAAAATTATATTTTTATAATTTTTACGACTTTATTATATCCCGTATAGTCCCGATATATTTTATGTTTAGTTAACCCGGTACACGATAACGCTAAAAATACCAAACGATGCACTAAACGGTACCCCGTAAACTAAAATACGGGAAAAAAATGACTAACCACCCACCTCCTCATGAGGTGGCCGGCCTTGAGTCCTCCATAGGACACTTGTGCCTCCAAAATTCACCCAACAAGTCTTCCACTATCTCTAAACTACTAATAGTTCTTGCATGTATCAAAACTCATAGTTATTTTAGAAAAAAAAATTTATATCTCTCTACTCCTAGCTCTCTTGCTCGTTCCATATCCAAGACCCAAAGGAAGACAAAATTTTTCAAGTTTCAAATTATATTCAAGTATTAGATACATCCATTACAAGGTTTTGAGATATAAACCTATGGATTGTTAGGTTTTTACATTTAAAAAGAGTTAAGGCTTCCAAGTAAGTGAACCACTAATTTTTCTATAAATTTCACCATGAAATCCTTGTTAGGTT
>LBNU01005349.1:107474-148129 GCA_014162995.1 Artemisia annua | reverse complement strand
AGGCTTGGTAATGGTATTCACAACTTTGGACTTAAAAGACACTCTGTGTTTTTTACCCTTTTGACAGGCAACACAGGTTTCAAGATTTTCAAAAACTTTTGAAGGTAATCCTCTAACAAGATTGCCTTTTACCAATTTATTCATAGTTTTGAAATTCAAATGTCCAAGTCTTCTGTGCCATAATTTGGATTCATCAAGAGTGGCCTTTGCAAGAAGACAAGTTAAAGATCTTTTGGGAACTATGTTCTTTATATGATCACTGTATATGTTATGAGATCTAGGGACTCTTAGTAGCACAAATTTATCATCTGGCAACTTGAAGTCAGGAGAAAGGATAAGACATTCAGTATCAGTAAAAAGAACAAAATCCCTCTTGTCACACATCTGTCAAACACTAAAGAGATTGAACTTTAGTCCTTCTACAAGGAACACTTTTTCAAAATCCAAATTCCCTGTTTTAATAGTACCAGTACCCACAATTTTTCCTCCTTTGACATCATTACCAAAGGCAACATATCCACCATTTTCCATTGGCTCAAAATCTTCAAGTTGGGGTATGTCTCCTGTCATATGTCCAGAGCATCCACTATCCACAATTCCTTTGTCTTTTAGCTCATCTTATAGATTGCCCTGCACATGAAAAGTAGAGAAATCAGTTTCTCTTTTTGACCCAAGCCATCACTGACTTGGATCTGCCATGTGCATCAACATAATCATATTTAGTGAGGTCCATTGATGCACTGCTGTTGTTGAAAGCTTTAGATAAAACATTTGATTTTGGTTTCCAACTCCAGCAAGCTGAGGCCTTTACAGCATAAAAATTATTTCCAACAACTGTATCTGTTATGACTTTTGTAACAGCAGAAGAGTCTTTTGCCTTAGCAGCAGAGTCTACTTTTGGACTAGCAGTAGGACCAGTTGTTTTATTATGAAAAGGCCTGTTTGTTTGAGTAGTTACAATGGATCTAATAATACCAGATCTCAACAAAACTGCTCTTGGAACCATTTGTCTTTTAGAAGGAGAGTGGGTCCTTTTAGAAAAGTTTTGATAATTCACTCTAGTGTGTTGGTTCCATACAGGTTTTTGGTAATCCTTACAGTGTGCAATGAGATGCTCAAAACTACCACACTTATAACATGCCTTCTTCCTCAATTAAAATTCATTACCTAATTTATGTGAAACTAGGTTATTGAAGTTTCTTTGAATAACCCTAGGCTTGTTATTAAACCTTTTCATATGATGTATAGGTACCTCATTATACTCAACAACTTTCCTAGACACATTATGACCTAACACAGTTTTCAGAAACTTAACCTGTTTAACTCTAGACTCATCAACTTTAGGAATTTCTTCCTGTTTAACATTTTGTGTTGGCTCAGTCTGTTCATCCTCACTATCTGAGACCCAATCTTCAATAATTGGTTCATCAGAAAACTTTTTATCATCAATCCTAGTTGTTTGAATAGGCACATTACTGGTTTCTTCACTAGGTTTGATGTCTTCTTTTATACTAATGAAAGATAACTCCTTTCCTGATGGTGCAAATGCACTTTTCATTGGAGGAGCTACTTCATTGTATCATATTCCACTACCTTTTCTCATTAATTGACATTGAATGGTATGATCTATGGCAGTTGAAGCAAAATTTTTTTTTCAACTCTTACAATATGTTTATCTTTATCTGCAAGAGCTTCATCTCTAGCCTGTTCTGCTTCTGTTAACTTTTTCTTAAGCATTTCAATCTCGTTCTTTTTAATAAAGAGCTCACCATCCTGTATATTGATCATATCAACATATTCAAACTCACACTCTTTAAGATATTCAAGTCTTCTTTCTACATTTTGAATTCCTACTTTATAACCTAAGTTATCAAGTTTTAGGGACTCAACTTCCTGTCTAAGACTTTCATTCCTAGCTTTAAGTTCTTCTATAGTGTCTACACAAGATTAAAAAGAACAAGTAGAATCATTAAACTCATTGGATACCTCAGAGTCAGAATCAGATGATGAGGAAGCATAGGCCATAAGAGCAAAGTTATGCCCTGGAGTCTTCACTTCTGCAATGAAAGCATGATTTGGTTCTTCTTCAGCCATTTCACTCCAGTCATAGTCACCTAACCCATCATAAGACACCAAAGCAGTAGAAGGCTTTGACTCATCTGCAGTCTTCTTGGGAGTCTCTACATTCTTCTTTGGAGCTCTGCATTCCCTGGCAAAGTGCCCCTTTCTGTTGCAGTTGTAGCACTCCATCATTGATTTGTCAAATCCCATGTTACCTGAGGCTTATACTTGAGCTATTTTCCAGTCCTCTTCAAGAACTTTCTTGCTCTTAAGGTTAACATAGCCATTTGCCACTTCAAATCTATCTCTTCAAGAGCATCAGGATCAATATGATCAGCATCCTAATTTAGAACTTGAGTACCTATAGTAAGATCAGCCAAGAATGCACAAATAGCAGAATCACTCATAGTATCACTGTTGTTGGAACCAGCAGCAGAGTTGCTAGTGCTAGCACCAGAGACACCATAAGCAGCAGAGTGAGTGTCTGAGGAGTTGGTGGTTTTAGAGGACACTAAAACTATATTTTGAGCAGCAGAGGATGAAGTAGATGAACTAGATGAGATNAGAATCACTCATAGTATCACTGTTGTTGGAACCAGCAGCAGAGTTGCTAGTGCTAGCACCAGAGACACCATAAGCAGCAGAGTGAGTGTCTGAGGAGTTGGTGGTTTTAGAGGACACTAAAACTATATTTTGAGCAGCAGAGGATGAAGTAGATGAACTAGATGAGATATTCATCTCAGATTCATATACTTTCAAGTTGTTGTAAAGATTATCCAAGCTTATTGTTTCAAAATCAGCTTTGTTTCTCCTCACAACAGTATACATGCTCCATTCTGGTGCAAGGCTTCTGAGAAACTTGAGGTTGATGTCTTCTTCAGGAACTGTGTAGCCCACAAGCTTCAAATGGCTTATAAGCTTTTGAATCCTATTATAGGTACCATCAAGGTTGTCTCCACTTAGAGCAGTGAAGTTTTCAAACTGATGCTTTAGAACATTCTTCCTTGATTTTCTAGTAGCAGCATTGACACCAAACCTTATCTCAACAGCATCCATAAGATCCTTGGCAGTTTCACAGCCTTCAAAGTCCAACTGATACTCATAAGGTATTCCCATCATGAGAATACTGTGAGTCTTAATCTCCAGCTTCCTTTGATCTTCATCATCATTGCTTTTGATGGGCACCTCCTTCCCATCAACAATCACTGGGAATTTGTCTCCATTCAAGACAACATTCCACATCTTGTAGTCAATCATTCTCATGTATTGCTTGATCCTCATCTTCCAAAGATCATATTCTCCTTGCTTGAGCATTGGCACCTTTGATGCAGTAACCATGTGTGTATCATCACCCATGTCTTCAGTTGAGGTTATGAACAGAGTTTGAGAGTACTTGAGTTCTTCTTGATCACAGCTTCTAGATCACAAGCTCTGATACCACTTGTTGATCCCAGTTGAGCAGTAGATCTTATATAGAAGCTGACTTAATTGTAATAAACTTAAACAATACGCGGAATATACTATTTAACTTAAGATGAACACAAGAACAAAGTTTTCACACTATAACACTTCAATATATTAAATACGAGCACTCTAACAATGCTAGGGTTTATAACATTGAAGTGATTCGACTTAACACAGACATGTACATATTCTAACCCTAGGGATCTCCTTTTATAGACAAGGAACCCTACACGGTTTTACAATGACTTCTTACAACAACAAAGATATTCTAAACATATAGAATATTTACACAATCTTTACTATAATTACCAGACACGTCATCCTTAATATCTCTGAGCAGTAGAGTCTTGCAATCCTTCTAGCAGCACTTTACAGCTTAGCAGCAGATTGTTTACACTAGCAGCAGATTCAGTACTGACTGGCTCTGAACAATCAGACAATATTGACCAAGGAATGATCAACAAGGTCAAACTATTGAGCCAATACTAAGCCAAGGAGTATAGAATATTCTCGGGTTGTTAAGTCCCGATGAGGTGTGCAATGGTATACTAAACGGATTTGTGATCGGGTGATTTTGAACAGGAAAGGGGTATGAGTGATTAAACTAAGGAATAATAAAAGGAAATAGCTTAAACGAGCTATTAGAATGATTACGTGAAAACAAAATACTTAGAAACGTTTAAAGATTAAAAATGCGTACGTCTAATTTAAAAACTACGTTAACGTACAAAATAAAACGCGAGTTTTGAGAAATAAAAGGCCTACGGATATGAAAATTATATTTTTACAATCCTAGTGATAAAAGTAAATTTTAGAAAAAAGAAAATCAATTATTTGATAAGCATTCTAATTATTATTAATTAAAAACTATTTAATAACTAATTAAACTAATTTAAATTATAATAAATAGTATATGTACAGTAATAATTCTAAAACTTTTTTTATAAAAATACTTATTAGTATAAGTTAACTAGGAAAAATATAAAAGTGCTAAAAAGTTTAAAAATGAGCTGGAAAAATAAGCTGATAAGATAATAAGCTTAAAAGAAAAATGATTACTATATAAATAAGGGTGGAAAGAACTAAAACTAAGGACTGGATAGCCCAGATGGTGCTTGTGGTTGGTTTGAGTTCTGAACCAAATGGCCCAGGTTCGACCCTAGCTTGCTACACTTTTTGCAAACTTTTTATTTTTTTTAATTTTTTCTTTACAAACACATTAAGCACTGAAAAATATACAACTTTAATAAAGACAATATTTTTACAAACCACAAATAAGCTCTGAATGAGCTTATGACCCCAACAGTTTCACAAAATAAGCTCTAAATGAGATTTTAAGATGAAAAAGCTATTGAATAAGCTAAAAGCTGAACAAATAAAGCTAAAAAACAAATGGACTGAGTGTAGAATAAGCTGAAACAAAGGAAAAGGCTCACTGAACAAGGTCAATAAGCCATAATAAGCAAAAACCAATCCCACGGACCAAACAGGCTTAGGGGCTAATTTGCAGGGCCAATTAATCTTATCAAATAAGCAATTAACCCCAAAAGAAACCTGGAACTAATGAGTTTGGCCACTAAGCTTCTCAAAGAACCCAGAAACTAAGCATAAGCTCCATTAACAAGCTCTACAAGAACTTATAAACTGTGGATGTTCACACTGATCACTCAGTGTAACTGAGTGATTGAGTGCTAATTGGTGGCACAAAATAAGCAGTAAGATAAGCCTTAAAAGGGAAAATAAGGTCATGCATAAAAAAATGGTACTCTGAGGAATCCAAAACAACAAAAAGCACACTGTGAGCTTCACTATTGAACACTTTGTGAGCTTATGAAAAGTGGCTTAAAGCCAATACACCCCTGGTGCAGGGGAGCAAAAGTCCCAACAGGCCACTTGTGGCTTGATTTTTAATAAGCTAAAGGCTTTGAAAATGGATTTTTCAAGTTGAATCATATACACAAGCTACCCAAGAACAATATTCAACAATTTATACCTAATCCCAAACTATATTGAACTCTGAAATTGATTAAGAAAATGTTACTACTTAACTGAATCTAGAATTTTGACTTTTACAAATTTTTACCTAGTTTGACTTTGTTGAGATTTAAATGATTCCTACTGATTAATATTGATATTATAAGCTAAAATGATATGAAAATAAACTAGTACAACAACTATGGAACTGATTGCATGATTAAGAAACCTAAAAAGCTAACAGTTAATGAAGATGGTGGAACGAAAGATTATTTTGACTTCTTCTCAAATTACCTATGAACTTTATGCTTAAACTGAACTCTAATGACCTAGTGTAGCA
Source organism: Artemisia annua (assembly GCA_014162995.1). Classification (NCBI taxonomy): domain Eukaryota; kingdom Viridiplantae; phylum Streptophyta; class Magnoliopsida; order Asterales; family Asteraceae; genus Artemisia; species Artemisia annua. The sequence goes on along the minus strand of LBNU01005349.1, from coordinate 142,290 downwards.
TGTTTGATCCAAAAACAACAACCAAAACAACCTGGATCACAGAAAATTACATTGATCCAAACACACCTTAAAAAACTGAAAATGGTGATTATCAAACCCTTATACTAATTCAGGCCATGATTTGGTTTCACAAGGTTATTTTATGCTGCAGTGAACTTATAGGGACACAAAATTACCAATAATCACAACTTAGAACCCATAAATCAAGACTATGCTATTTGATAGTGAAAAGTGAAAAATTTAGCATAATGAAATCCAATGAACTAATAAATAACTTTAAGCAATATTATTACTAAAGGACACTTAATAAGCACTAAGATATAGATATAAGCAGATATTAAGCTTGCTACAGTAAAAATGCCAAAATATGAAATATTGAGCTTACAAATTATCCAACTGAGAAATAAGGTTTCCAAAACCTCACACCTGTCCTAATAGCTTCCAAATAATCTTCTAAACCATATCCATCAAAACTTGACCATGCTCTAAGCTTGCTTCATCAGTTACACTGATTTATGATTTATTACCTATTTTAGTGATTTTTTTTTATGAAAAGAAACTGATTTTAAATGCTAAGGAAACTTGTGAAAGCTTATCAATGATTATGTAAGCTCAAACAAGCAGTAAACAACAGCTTATACAACAACAAAGCTAAAATGAGATTTTTAATTGAAACTTGCCAAAACTGAAATTGAACTTAGAACTTGAAATTAAAGATTAAAAGAGGTTTAAAATACACTGACTTCACTTATTACAACACTGGAAAGCTTACAATTACACTAGAGTTCAAAATTACACTAGAACGATTACCTACACTACTCTACAACTACATTAACTACCACTGGCTAACTCCTTTCTTTCTTCCTTTTCTTTGACTTATAAGGACCCAGGAGTACTTCTCTCTCATTCCCACTTCATTCTTAGCCCTTGGATGGCTTAAATTCATCATGGCCTTTGATTTGCAATTTGGCGGGAAAAGTGGGATTAGTCCATTGGGGCAGTTACAATTGGAAGGTAGGCATTAATTGGTTGGGGGTGTACTGGAGGGGACAGGAAAGGAGTGGTGGAGGCTATGGAGGTGAGGTGGAGTGGACAAATCCTCCTGGTAATTAGGGGTGATGGTGTTTAAGGTGGGAGGGAAAAAGGTGGGTTAAGGGGTGGTTTGACTGGGATTATACAAAACGGGGGGTGTTGGGTTGGTTATTGTTGGGCGAGGGTGAAGGGGAATGGGCCTGGGTTGTTTTAATTGGTGGGGTGTTTGTTTATTATTTCTTTTTGGGCTTATATAACACAAGGGTCCGTTTGATACTTAGCTAAAAACCACAAGGACCAAAAGTGTAATAATCTAAAACTTTAGGGACTGAAAATGAAACTTTTCCAAAGATACCATAAGGATCAAACTTGCCAATCTTCAATAACCCAAGGACCATAAATGTGAATTTTCCAAAAATAAATACCCAGGGACCATTTTTGTAATTTTTCAAAAGTTGAGGGACCTTTTCTACCATTTACCCAAAAATTCATTCAAGGACCAATTTTGACAACTTAAAATATTTCAGGGACCTTGAATGATAAAACTCCCCATTTTAAAATTCCAGGGACTATTTTTGCCAATCTTTGAAAGTTGGGGGACTGAAACTGCCAATTATGCAAACTTTGTTCATTTTTCATCAGTTTTTACTCATTTTGCATCTGAAACATATAAAACACAATTTTGGGATATTTTCAGTATTTTGATGCATTTTTGAGTGTTTTTAAATGTTTTGCAGCTCAGATTTGACCAAAAATGATGATTGTTTGAGCACTCATCAGTACACAGCAGCAGATTGACACTTAGACAATTTCTCAGAAGTAGAATCCTAAAACCCAACAGGAGCGTTTTAAAGATTTGTTGGTAAGATGTCCTCAACACTATCTAACCACAATGCAGGAGATAATACTATTTTATCAAGGATTGGACGTGCCTACTAGACAAATCTTGGATGCTAAGGGAGCTGTACCACAAATGAGTGCAGCCAATGCTAGAAAAGCTATCCATGAAGCTGCTGATCATTCTCAAAAATGGCACGATGGGACCTCTACTAGATCTAAGAGGAGCACTAATTTTGACGGGTTTGCTGCAATTTAAGTTCAATTGGATAAAATTAGTAGAGAGATGAAGAAAAGAGATGAAAAAGTGTATGCTGCCCAAGTTGGATGTGAAAAATGCGAAGGACCTCACTACACTAAGGATTGCCCTACAAAGAATGAAAGTGAGACTTTTGAAGAAGCATACTACACACAATTTGGACAACCATTCCAACCTTCAGGAAAGTTTAGGGAAGCTGCTCCGGGGTACTATCAAAAGTACAATGGAAATCCCACATATCAAGAGAGAAGGCAGACTTTAGATGACACTCTAAAGCAAATTATGGCCGATGCTGCTAAAAGACATGAAGAGAACACTGCTATGATCAAAGAAATCCGAGCCTCAACGGATACTGTGACAAGAAACCAAGGAGCTTCGATCAAAGCATTGGAACAACAAATAGGTCAAATGGGTAAGGTTCTTCAAGAAAGGGGATATGGAAGTCTACCTAGCTCAACTGAAACTAATCCAAGAGATCATGTCAAGGCCATAACCACTACTGAAGAAGTCATGCCTAACATACCTTTTCCTGGAAGATTGAAGAATGGTGATGTTTTAAAGCCCCAATATTTCTTTAACTCTTCAATTAGCGTTAGATGACTACTCAAGGAGAAGTCAAGGATTGAAAAAGAGATCAAGGCTGCAATGAAATAAGAGAACCCTGCAACTGATCTACATGCCTTGCCTCATAAAGAAAAAGACCTAAGGAGGTTAGAATTTTTCTCATACAGATATTGAAAAGACATGGAGTGGAGATCAAGGACGGGCAAGATGTGGTCGACACAACTGGACTGGTGATAAGGGAGCGCGACGCTTCCGACTACTTTAATGATCGCTATTAGGAGCTGAACGTGAGTCTAACTTGAAGACTCTGGAATAAAGACAAGTGCTGACTGGGAGACAACCCGGAACTTTTATCTATTTTCTGTTCTGAGTTGAGTCTGTGAGACCAGCAGAAGATGCGGCGCATCTTCATCATGGAATGCGGCGTATCATCTGCACTGGTCATATCTTTTTATTTTTTTTTGCATTTTTTTATTTTTTGACTTTAAAACATTCTGTCAGTTTATTAAATGCGGCGCATCCCTGGTTAAGGATGCAACGCATCTTTTATTCTGATTCTTATTTATTCTAGGCTCGATACGGCGCATTTTCTTCCATAAGATACGGCGTATCGACTGACCTGATGATTTACAGTTTTAATTTTTTAGGTTTTATTTTTACTAACTACTAATGTATTATGCAAGTTTGAACCTTCTTAATTCAGGTGTGTTAATGTCTAGGTGGTATTATAGATTCCTGCACTTTTTGTAAAAACATAATTTATGAAGCTTAAACATTCTCATCCACAAGAAAGTTGATTCTTGCTCGTAAACGCATAATGGAGGATCATTCTGAGCAAATATCAGGGAAGCTTTTCTATTCTAATTCTTTTATTTTCCAGTTTTTAACCTTTAACACAAACAACGAGGACGTTGTTAAACTTAACTGGGGGATGGAGAACTAGAACGCTTACTTGTCCAAACTTTTTCAAAATATGCTTAAAATGCTCTTAATATATCAAAATTTAAAATTTTTAGCATGTTCTTGTTTAAGTCTAAATTACATAGCCGCACACATAACCTTATTTTTTTTTGCCTAAAATCAAAAACTTTAGTGTGCTGGTGACTTGTAAACTTTAGAACTTGGCTTGTATACTATTCGAGACCACCATAATGAGTATTATCGATATAATTGGAGTGACTTGTCTAACTTGGTAAATTTCTAGGATTATACTCAAAAAAACCTTTATATGTTATTTGATATTAACTAACTACACTGGTTAGTTAACCCCCGTATAAACCCTTTTGTTTACTCTCACTTTTAGAGTAAGATACCCCTAGAAAAACCCTTAGAGCCATTCCTTTCGTTTCTTACACCTTTGTTAAAATATTTTGTTACACCCTTACACCTTAGCCTACCCTGTAGATTGAAATCCGTGGTTAGTTACTTTAGGCAAAGTGTGTTTCCTTACATTACTTGTGTTCGCGTGCGTAATTCATTATCTTTGGTTAGGTCGAGAAATTGCACAATGCAATTGGAGTGAAAGTACATATTGTATATTTTTAGTTTATTTTTCGTGTGTTTACTACTTTCACTATTACAGTTATGTCTGAAAGTTATGAAAAGTATGGAAAAATTATCCGGAAAAATCGTGATAGAAAAGGTTGAGAAATTTTACACAGTTAAAAAAAATCGAAAAAATAGAAAAGAAAAAGAAAGAGAAGAAGTTGGAAGTTTGTTTTAACCAACTTATGTAAAGTTTTCTAAAGTGGGAGATATCACCACTATTTGTTGTTGTATATTATATTTATGGATTGAATGTGAGTTGGCCGTTACGGAAACGCCAACTAAGGTTATTCTTAGTTTATGATTTTATTGAGTATAATTCGTGTCTACCTAAAGAATGAGTTACATGAGTCAAAAGCGTGAGTTATTCAATGATATGAGTCTTATTCATGGGATTGTTGGGAAAGTAATTAACCACACTTAGGATTTTAATCTATTTGTTTTGTTTATTTTTCGTTTTACACCAATTTATATCCTAAATGTTATCCCTACCCAACCGCATCACTATATTCGTTGTTAGCTTTCGAGCATCCGGATATGGTGATGGCCAAGTAAGAATATTGAATGTATGAATAAGGTAGTGACCATCCGAGTTTTAGATCAATCAACTATCGTGCCAGCGATCTAGTGTGTGACTTGGTGACCATCCGTTATGCAAATAACGCGCCAGCGATCCAAGAAGTGCACTAGTGACCGTCCGTTAGTTGAAGCGTCGAGGACTCGCGCCAACGATCTGCTAAGTTTGTGCAGGAGATGTTCAAACGAAGCTAGGTTCAACCCTTAAGCCTCAAAACCCTTTTTACAGCTTTAGACTTGTTACTCCTTGGCTTTAGTGGGGGAGATGCGTATAGTTGTCAAGCTTATGATAGAATATTCATCACAACTAGCAACTAACGATTTAGAATTGTTTTTATATTGAAAAATTATTTTGTTTCTACTTCGTTAAGTGGTTGGTTGTGTGATTATGATGAAACGAATACGTGCTTAATTATTAAAAATAAATCTTAATACATTTTAGGATACATTTTCATAAGATTAAATCTAAGGTTTACTTGGGGACAAGTAAAGTTCAAGTGGGGGATATTTGATGAACTCAAATAAGTACATTTTATCATCAGCATTTATCCTATTTATTTAACTTGTTTTACTTTATTATGTATGAGAATCGGAGCTTTAATATTTACTTTAGTGATTCTCAGGTAAAAACAGGTAATAGGTGAAACTTGGCGATTTTGGACTAATTATGGAGCAAAATGAGCAAGATGTCAAAAGTCTACTGAAATCCAGAAGATGCGCCGTATCTCACTCAGCAGATATGCCGCAATATCATACTTAAATTAATTCGAAGACCATTGCCTGACTTTGAAGAATGCGCCGCATGGAATTATACCATGCGCCGCATATGAAACTTTGGTCAAATAAGAAGATCAAGCTCGTTCTACTCCAGATACGCCGCATTATACAATTGACATACGGCGTATCACTATCAAGACTTCACCAGAAACAATCCAAGACAACTGAAGGACATGCGCCGCATACAAGAATCAAGTTACGCCGCATCTAAAGGCGGTGTGCGAATATTTTAGAAAACATTAATCTTGGACCCCACGCGAAGTTAAGTCAATGCGCCGCATCTACTTACTCAATGCGCCGCATTGAGCCCTCAGACAGAAACTATAAATACCCCAAGACCTAGACGAATTTGGTGACCACCATAACCCTAAGGAGTCGAATTCAGACGAACAAGCAACACAAGACACGCCCCAAACGAAGATATTAGAGCTGTAAGAAGGTCCTGCATGTATTCAATTCATTAAGTAGTTTTATTTTATTGTAATAGTAAGCTTTAATTCATCAGGATTGATGGCCGGTATTATGTGAGTACGCAAAATCATATGCCCGCCTTAAATTTGCTTTCCCATCAATTAAAGTTTATATGTTTGATGTCTTTGGTGAATTTATATTAGTGAATTGATAACCTCTGTGTCTAGCTGAGCACTGCTTGGGCTGCCATACCCCTTCCTCGCCTATTTAATCCGATGTCTTTGGATAAATAGGATAGTCATAAGTAATCATTAAGGGTTTACTTGCCGATATAATGAAACCAACGAGAAAGGTTTAACTAATATACACTACATATAAAACTAGCAATAAAACAAGTGACAAGCTGCTTAATTAGCAGGACAGGTCTTCTTGTAGTGTCTATTNTATTTAATCCGATGTCTTTGGATAAATAGGATAGTCATAAGTAATCATTAAGGGTTTACTTGCCGATATAATGAAACCAACGAGAAAGGTTTAACTAATATACACTACATATAAAACTAGCAATAAAACAAGTGACAAGCTGCTTAATTAGCAGGACAGGTCTTCTTGTAGTGTCTATTATCTATCTGTGTACGTGTATGCTATTCACTGATTCGTGCTCATTAGTTTAATTTATTGTTTAATAAATAACCAAACTGTGCCAGTCTCTCAGGCTGAACCCCCCTTGCGTTAGATTAGGCTGTAAAACTAACTTAGGATATTAAAATACTGATTAGGGTAACTAGATAATACGTTCCACTCTTAGTGATCGACACTCTGCTTACTATTATATACAAACTGACCGGGTACACTACTCGTTAAGTGTGTGTGTTATTGATAAGTCGGCTAAATATAAATTTAAAACTTGAGTAGGTATTAACACTGCTAAACCGCAACGACACATCACGCGCATCAGTTAGGCTGTAACCTGCTTGACGACCTAAGATTGGACTTCCTTGACGAGTGATTGAGAGGGGAGTTTACGGAAAACTAGAAGGGGGGTTGAATAGTTTTTACGTCTTTTTAATTTATAAAAACTTTGGTTTCGAAAACTTCGATTCTAACTTTATGTGATCTCAACTTACTTACACAATTATAAATAACTAAGTCTACGAAAGAATATAATGACAAGTATGTAAGTAAGTAAATGAAAAGATAGAGATAAAAAGATAGAACTGCGAGACAAAGGATTTATAGTGTTTTGGCTACGAATCTCCTCTTCGTCCTATTCCACTCCCCGAGCACCTAACTCGAGAGTTTTCTTCACTATGTCAACAAGCTCCCTTATGGCGGAGAAACTTTACACACCTTTGCTTATACCGTTTAATGACACCAAGCAAAATTTCGAGTCCTAATGCTAGCTAGAACCAATCTCACAACTCTTCACAACTTATCACAACTTCTACACGACTTATGCACACCACAACTACTTCACAACTTCACTACTCCTACTTCACAACACTACTCTATCTTTACTACTTCTCTTCACAACTAACACTACTAGATCTCCTAATTACAATCACACAACACCTTTATACACAATATACACACCTACTAATAATATCTACAATACTTCTTTAACTTGTTGTTGAAGGAGTATTCTTCTCTTGCACTTTGGATGATGAGGAATTGAATCACTTGACACAAAGACTTATAATCTTATGATCAAAGGATTTAGAAAGATGTTTGGAGAGGATTTGGATTGAAAATATTCGTGCAAAAGGTGAGGAAAAAATGCAGGATTGAAACAGTATTTATAGGCAAAAGTTTTTGGCCTCAGGAGCGTACCGGTTCCCTTAAATGGTGGCCGCCCCCCTTAAAATTAAGGGGGCCACCCTCCTGAAAAGGCCTGAAGCTTTTGTCTTTTGTGGGGAAAATTTATTTGGTGAAAAACTAACTGATTTTGGTTAAAAATTTGAATTCATATATTTATTATGAATTAAACATATTCCTTTATTACCAAAAATGTTTTTCAAAAATATAAAATAAGTTTATATGATTAAATAAACTTTGTAATGTTTAAATAAAAATACCTTTGATCATAAAATGTATTAGGCATTTGTTTATTAATACCTTAAGTGATATTGTTAGATTAAAATAATATTTGTAACTAAATACTTGTTTACGTAGTAATTTTACGTTTAATGTTTTTACATTTTGTGATCGTCAAAACATAGAGATATCGAAAAATATAAATAACGTTTTTATGCATTATTTATATCGACAGAGTTTCTTTCTTCTATATTGATTTTTCATTTCTATTTTCTTTTTCTTTATTTTTTGTACAAAAGGGACTTTGTACAATTCAAGTGGGGGTATAGGAATAGAAAGGATTTACAATTTAAAAAAATTACAATTAGCTTACATGCCCTTGATTTTCTAGTTTATTTTGAAAACTTATGCCATTTTTGAAATTGTTGGTCATGTTTTTCTTAACCTACATAGAATCGACATTAGCCGAGCACACATTAACCTTTTATTTCATTGGTGAGATTTAGCCTTTCCGTTTCCCCATTTTTACTCACATCCACCAAATATTGAGTGTGCCGGTAGTATTGTAAACTTTAGAACTTGGCCTTTTGCATCAGTTCGAGACCATAGACAAGTAGTGTGTTGAGTTTACTTGATACATTTGGAAAAGACAATTCGAGAAGGCAATGTTTTAGGATTTCACCAAAATAGCCCATTTGTGTATATTTGTGTGCGTTTGTCGATTAGTTACATCGACTTTTAGACCACTGTGTTAAAACCCCTTGTGTTGCACTCACCTTTAGTGCAAGATACCTCTATATACACCTTTCAGAGCCATTTTTTTCATTTCATTACCTATATCAAATTTTGTTTCGTTACACCTATTCGCTTTAGCCTACCGTGTAATCTTAGCTTATGATTGCGAAGTCGCCATTTGTTCAAGTTCAAGGTCCGGTAGAGAGATTTAAGAATTACACTCACATCAAAGACATATGATTGAAGATCATTGAAGACCCCACATTTTCGACAAAATATGATCCATCTCAAGTGGGCGGATAAATTAGTTATAATAATAATAATAATAATAATAATAATAATAATAATAATAATAATAATAATAATAATAATAATAATAATAATAATAATAATAATAATAATAATAATAATAATAATAATAATAATAATAATAATAATAATAATAATAGTTAGTTATTTCGTTGAATTAGTATACCTTGTGTAAGTTTGAAGAAAGTTGATTGGTAACAATTCTATACCAATTAATGACCAAGGAAGTGTGTGCATCACAACATATGGTGCACTAAGCAATGATCCGATTTTCGCATTTTGAAGCATGGAGTTTGGAGGGACAACGGATGATGACGATTTAGTTATAAGCTAAGATTATTTGTTTTGTTCATTTTCTATTTTTCACCCATTAAAATTATCCCATGTATTATCCTACCCTTTAGTTGTGAATCATGCTTCGGTGAATGTCGAGCAGTCACTGATGTCATGGCCATGGATTTGGTCATGTATCGATGGTCTTTGTCGCTTTCGCCGTGGTATGTTAGTAACAACACTACACCCTAGTCTTATAACATGATAAACCAATATTGCCTTCTAAGATTATCTTGACCTTAGCTCTAGTGATGGGGTTTTGTGTAACCACCAAGCCTATGATAGAATACATGCTATGACTGTGCAATTGAGAGATCACCCCGAAATTGAACACTTAGATTAGGATGAGTGAGAGAGTGTTTCGTTCCCCATTTTGAGAGGTGTTTGGGTTTAATTATTCTAGCTTAAGGTATCTTATGCTCATATTCTCCTGATTGATTTGAGAGATATAATTTTAAATAATTTTAAGGTCTACTTGAGGGCAAGTAGAGTTTAAGTGGGGGATATTTGATAACATCAAACAGTCCTGAATTTCTAAGCATCAATTTCCCCTTTATGTTGACTAATATTACTAAAATTACTATTAGATATGCCATTATTTCTTCATATTTCGTTTTAGGACTATTAACAAGGTATGGAACGACATTTGGACGAATCAAGGCTTAATGCGAACCATGATACAACTATTTCTACTCCATGAAGATTACGGCATAACTATGTGATGATGTTACATCGTAAATGATTAAAGACTTAGAATTATTTCTACATTTCGAAGATTACGCTGTAACCAACAACGGGGTTACGGCGTAAATGATACGCAAAATAGAGATCAACTGATACATGAAGATTACGACATAGCTACGCATGAAGATTACGACGTAAAACCCAAACCCTAAGCGATTATGACGTAGTTTAACATGATGATTATGACGTAATTGTGGCCGCCAAAGATTACGGCGTAACTATTTACTTAAGTTACGCCGTAAATATCATGAATCGATAAGATCGTATGAAGATAACACTAGCTACGACGTAACCAATATACAAGGTTACACCGTAGCCATGTCATGCCTATAAATACTACATTAATTTTGCTTTACAAACCATCCCCCCTTTCTCAAACCTAAACTAGGGTTTGGGGTAACCTAAACTAGGTCGGATGAATGAAGTTTTCGTCTACTACAATCATTGTATTCGACTTTGAACTCTTTTATGTTTTTCTAGTAACCATTCGATGAATTCATTTATTTAATTCAAGTTTTGATTATGTTGTGTATTCTATTTTATTGCTTAATATAGACATCTTCTTTGCCTATTCATGATACACTAGTTTCGGTAGTATTCAAAGCTTGTTAGTATCTAATAAGCTAGGAGAACTGACCATAGGACCCTAGCTTACTAGATTGCAAAGTATGGAAGGAATTGGTCATAGTATGACCATCCTTTGTGTGCGAATTGACCATAGGATCACTTAGAAAGCGGAGGTACTTAAGAAATTAGAAGAAAACTAAGATCCGAGAGGACAGATTTCTCACGAATTAGGTCTATTAGATATGGTTCTTAATGACTCAAACTAGTCTACCTATAAGCTTTGACAACCATAAGGATTCAGACCATTGGTGTCCTGGACGGATTCTAGAGAGATAGGCTAGACGAATTGACCATAGTAGTCTAACGACATTTACACACTATGATTGAGTAAAATAAATTAGAATTACATACATCTAAAGTTTTGGTTAAAGCTTTATCCTTCTACAATCTAAACCTATATTTTGAATCTGTGAAATTAGAACTTTGATACATTTTCCTTTTACCAAACCTTTTAAAGTTCATATACCTTAGTTCTTTCAGATAACAGCTCTTAGGGACGACACTCTGATTTACCTAGGCTTTCCTACACTCGATGGGGTTCTCTGCCCGTTAGTATGTGTTAATCCTTGTATGTCTTAGTTTATAAATTTAAAGCAGGATGAAAATACGCATCACAGTACCAGTAATTTTGTTCTTATCAGTCATTTTGTTAAATTTTGCAGTAGGATAATTAGAGTGATAAACAGGTCTAACGACAGTTTGATTAACAGTTGTAGTATTAAAAGCAGAATTATGATTTCTAGTAGTACTACCAGAGTCTAGACACAACTCTTCTATGTGACTCCTCACTACTAATGATAGCATAAGCACCGTTAATATTATGTACAAGATCTCTAGATAAAATATTACGCCTTATTTGCATATAATTATCATCCAAACCCATTAAGAACTGCACTAATTTCATTAATTGGTTATGCTCTTTAAAATCATCAGCAGCATGACAAGTACATCTAGGCAATTTCACCAAAGCATCAAACTGTTTCCATAGAGTACTTAACTTGTTAAAATATTCAGCAACAGAAGTCTCATTTTGAGATAAAGAGTTAATTTTTTGGTGTAAGTTATAAGTAACAGACTCATCAACCCTGTTAAAAGTATCTTTCAATTCATTCCAAACTTCTAAAGCTCTTTTAAAAAAAACATTTGACCCCAAAATATTTCTTCAGATATAGAGTTTAAAATCCAACCCAAACAATGTCATTCACTCTATCCCACTGTCTATCCATAACCTCATCAGTATTAGACATTCTGCATGTGCCATCAATAAAACTAATTTTATTTTTACCCTAAATAGCTAAAAGCATAGCACAAGACCAAACATTATAATTTTCTGTCCCTTTTAGTTTGATGGACACAACAGTTAAAGAAGTTGAATCATTACGATGTAAATGTAATGAGTGACTTAAATCCATTTTACTTATTAAGGTGACAAGATCATCCTCAAAATCAACATAAACCTCATACTCATCATCAGTGTAACCATGAACAGACATGATAACAAATAGCAAATAGAGACAAGCACAAAACACTAATCAAACACTCAAAAGAGCAGAGAAAGAAGTTTCCAGGCTTTCCTTACCTCTAAAGTGGTAGGTCAAGCGCGCACACAAGCAATCTCAACAACAAAAAATAGAACAATAAACAAATAACACAAAATACACAAACAATCAATCTCAACTTCCAATATGTCCCAACCTATCCTCCAGCAGTTTAATGCAAGAAAATAAAAGACAAAAATTAAAGAAAGAGAAGCATGCAAAATATAACAGCAGCGGAAACCAGACCTACTACACAGTCGATTCAATTAATCAAGGGATATAGAAGATAACAATCGATCCAATTATTCCAGATCCAAGAACCAGCAAACCCTAATTTCTAAAAATTAAGTGAATCTCCCAAAATCACTTCTAAAAGTACCAAGAACACCAAATCTATCGATTAAAGATACTTAATGGACACACGAAGCCGTTTAAAATAAAAATCCCTTAAATACCCAAACCATAATTTTTTTAAAAATTAGGCGTTTTCAGAAAATCCTTTAGATCAAAACGATTAGACAACAAACTATCAATTAACAGAGGTAATTGAAAAATAACAAAGTAACTTAAAAAACCCCAAATTTATCGAAACCCAAAAAAATTTAAAATTGATTTTCAGAGCAAGATAGATCGTAACATGGCTCTGGTACCATGTAGAAAAACACAACTAAATACTTCTCATTATATCAATAATAACAATACAAAATGTAGAGGGTAACAGGTCAAGTGGGTTGGATGGGTTCAAAATCACCAATGACAGTGTTATATTCATGTAGGTATACAAAAAACTATGCATGAAGTTGTACTTTCTGGCCATATTAGTGGTGTTGTATATGTCAAGTGGGTTGCATTTGTGGCTTAACACTGTTTGGATTTTGTAGTGTCGCGATTTCTGGCCATATTGGTGGTGTTGTATATGTCAAGTGGGTTGTATTTGTGGCTTAACAATTTTGCCTTTTGTAGTGTTAGGATTTCTGGCCATATTGGTAGTGTACTGGTGTTGTATATGTCAAGTGGGTTGCATTTGTGGATTAACTATGTTTTCCTTTTGTAGTGTTGTGCTTTCTTGTCGTATTGGTGGTGTTCTATATGTCATGAACCAGCTCTACAGAAGCAAGCTAAATTGTAGATAGTGTTCATTTTGAGATGTGACTAAGAACCATTAAGTTAATTTTGACTTATTTTATGTCTTTTTTACATACATTTATACAATATTTTTAATACCAATTTTCCAATATATTGGGAAGAAGAGCTTTTTATTCTTTAAGAATGCGTTAAATTGTTGTGGTTGTTGTATATTTTAAATTATACCAAATTTCAGTTATACATGACATCATTTGATTTCAAAAGTATATTCGAAGAATTTTGATTCTGAAGTATAATTAGTTGGTTATATTATAAGTACAAACATAATGAACAACAATCTATGTAAAATATACGTCATCCGAATCTAACAAACATACAGCCAACTCACTTGGTAAAAAGTACATCAATGCATGGCGACCCCATGATTTGTATGTCTTTTCAAACGGTTGCTTTTCAAGACATCAATATTGGATATCACGATGCATGGATATTTTGTACATTAAAAGTTACAAGCATAGTAGTTTATAGTATCATTGACTTATTACGTATTATTCCTTTCAAAAAATAATCCANCCTTTATTAGGTTAAATATGTATGTGTAATCAGTCGTTAGTCATTACCATCAAGATGCATCAACCTAAAATTGGTTTAACTTGTTTAAATACTTTGTGGTATTTATTTGATTTGGAATGACTCATTTTGAGGTTGAAATAAGATAATATTTAATCGATTGTATCTGTTGTATGAGAATTTATGAAGATATGTATACTATCTGCTAACTTTAATATATACTTAACAAGTTTTTTTATCTCAGATTTAAATTCAAACTAAACACAATTGTACACCGAAAAAAAATGTTATATTAGTTCAAATTTGATAGAAACTAATGCAAGTAAATGTATATTACAATCATCGAAAACTAGTAGTTTAATACAAATGTATCTGCTCATTCGTGGTTTTATTCAATTCAATTCCCTACACACTTTTCTATTAGTTTTTCATGTAAATTAAAACGAGAAAAATGTTGAAAACAAATTCCGACGATTCTTAAGCATACAAGAATATCCACCCAAAAACCTACCCGAACCGACAAACCGACCAAAATTGAACCGAACCGAACCGAACCGGCCTTATTTGATTCGGTTTCGGTTTTGTATATTTATTTCGGTTTTTGTCGATTTCGGTTCGGTTCGGGTTATCTAGGTTTGAAATAGCTAAACTGACCCGAACCGAGTTATTCGGTTTGGTTTCGGTTATGCTATCTATTTCTAGGTTCGGATCAGGTTTGACCCGATGCACCCCTACAATATATAAGTGGAGCTCGGGGAACTGTAGCGATAACACATGTCGTCGCTAAAGATGCCACTGCCCATTGGGCCCACTTTCTCAACATACTTTTCTTGGTAAGAGCTTGACAAAGAGACCCATACGCTAAATATTTTCCCAATTTAATACTATCCTCGTCCCATAAAAAATGTCCAGTTTGACTTTTTACGGTATAACTTGTTCAACTGTGACATTAAATACTTTTATGTGTGTTATATAATACTTGAAGAAAAATATATAAATGCATTGGATTTTAAAGTATTTTCATTGATATAATTTTTATCAAGTATTATATAGCACAAATAAAAATATTTAAGGTCAAAGTTAAATAAGAAAGACAAAAAAAGTCAAATTTGACACTTATTATGGGACATAAGGAGTAACTTTTTTTTCGTTATTAAATCAGCTTGCCAAAACGAAATCACCCCGCCAAAACCTTTAGCGACGACATCTATCATTGCTAAAGGCATATACCTATTAAATATGTTTTTTTCGAAAAAGAATTTAATATTATTAAAAATTAAATTAGAAAATAATTAAATGAAACCTTTTAATGGATGTATACCTAGCGACGACATATGTCGTCACTAAAAGTGTATAGTTGTAATTAAATAATATTCATTTTTGGGTTGTATAGTTTTATTTTACTAAGAAAATTTATAAATGATTAAATATTGATTTAAGATAAAAACGACAAAAAGTGATAATCCTAACTCACAACCAAAAAAGCGCCGGTACAATGCAGGTAAGAAAACACCATCCTAAGGGCAACATAGATATAGTTCAAAAAAAAAGGACAACATAGATTTCCCCCATGTTAAATACGTTATATACAATAACTTAAATTAAGAGAGTTGTGTGTCTATCGGCAAACATTCCGCTCATTGAAAGCCTAAGTCGTTTGTTCGAGTCCTACTATAGCCAATATACCAATCAACTCTCTTTTTGAAAAAAATTAGTACTAGTATATGTATATAACTATTCCTTCCATCACAAATATAACAGTTTGCTTTACCATTTTTAATACAAAAAGAAATGTTTTTCACGGTGATGAGTTATAAGAAGTAATCCTTGTTCCCATTGTTGCGATATTTTGTTATTTAGATAGTGCTCATACAATGTTTGATAAAGTATCTGATAAAAATTTGGCTATGTGGGCATATGATGTTTGTTATTTGCTATGTATTTTGTATTTTTGTATCCCAAAAGTATGAAATCATAGCTGGAAGGAGGCTCATTTATGTCTTTTTGTCATAGCGTCATTTCCAGTTTCCATTATGGTCGGTTTATCGCATTATCCTAATGCATTGATATTTTAATATGATAGTATGATATATTGAAATGGACTATATGTAAATGCCTTGATTGATATAGTTTTTAATGCTTAATTTTGTTTGTATTCTATGAAAGTTTGATTTCTCTGCTTTGTGGTTTCATGTAGCGAACTTTGTGACGTTTTTTGTCAAAATTTATTGTCATTAAATGGAAGAGAGATGAGGTTGCTATATCTTTGAATGGATTTTCGGTTCTTAAAAGTGATGTACATTTGCCTCATATACATCTCCTTTAGCATATTGGAATTGAATGGATCTCTCCCTATACAAGATAAAGTACGTAACTTGTTAAAATATTTAGCAACAGAAGTCTCATTTTGAGATAAAGAGTTAATTTTATGGTGTAAGTTAAAAATAACAGACCCATCAACCATGCTAAAAGTATCTTTCAATTCATTCCAAACTTCTGAAGGTCTTTTAAAAAAACATTTGACCCAAAAATAGTTCTTCAGATATAGTTTAAAATCCAACAAAAAACAATGGCATACACTCTATCCCGCTGTCTACCCATAACCTCAGCAGTATTAGACATTATACCAAATTTCAGTTATACATGACATCATTTGATTTCAAAAGTATATTCGAAGAATTTTGATTCTGAAGTATAATTAGTTGGTTATATTATAAGTACAAACGTAATGAACAACAATCTATGTAAAATATACGTCATCCGAATCTAACAAACATACAGCCAACTCACTTGGTAAAAAAGTACATCAATGCATGGCGACCCCATGATTTGTATGTCTTTTCAAACGGTTGCTTTTCAAGACATCAATATTGGATATCACGATGCATGGATATTTTGTACATTAAAAGTTACAAGCATAGTAGTTTATAGTATCATTGACTTATTACGTATTATTCCTTTCAAAAAATAATCCAACCTTTTTATATTCATTGTTCTTTCTTATTTTATTCGAACACATAATTTCTTGATGCATAATCTCTTTAAAAACCCGGTGATTCCACGGTCTATAAGCTAGCTTATAATATATTAGCCTTTATAATATTATAAATTTTATGAGCATTTATTACAAGATTTTTAGAGCATTTATAATATAATAAATTTTGTGAATATTTATGAGCATTTGTTACAAAATTTGGAGAGTTTATTTTTTTATTTTCTTAGTATAAATTTTAAGAGCATTTATAATATAATAAATTTAACAATATTTTTAGTATAAAATTTATGAGCATTTATTACAAGATTTTGACAGGGTTTTTTTTTTCTTAATCATTTTAAGGTACATTGAATATCCACACTTCTATATATATCAAGTCAAGAAAAATCATACTAGTGCAACAAAAATATTACAGTTTTCAGTTTGTGCGTCTATAGTCTTTAAAAGATGGGGAAAACTTCGTTGAAGACGGTGTTCTTGGTCATATTGATGTTCTCTGTCATGGGTACGTATTCGTATCCCTAATTTCTTATTTGTTTACAAGTCTAAATGCTAATGATATATGTTTTGCAGGATGGCAAGTCTCTAGTCTTTTAGGGGACAAAGACCCGTTAGTGAGTCAACAAGCGCTATCATTGAGCAATGATAAAGGTTCACCTTGTGATAGCGATACCGATTGCAAAGGGGGTTATATTTGCAGAGTTGGTATACCGATTTGTTGTAATAATGTTTGCGATTGTATTTGTGACACTCCTCCTTTATTAGGTTAAATATGTATGTGTAATCAGTCGTTAGTCATTACCATCAAGATGCATCAACCTAAAATTGGTTTAACTTGTTGAAATACTTTGTGGTATTTATTTGATTTGGAATGACTCATTTTGAGGTTGAAATAAGATAATATTTAATCGATTGTATCTGTTGTATGCGAATTTATGAAGATATGTATACTATCTGCTAACTTTAATATATACTTAACAAGTTTTTTTTATCTCAGATTTAAATTCAAACTAAACACAATTGTACACCGACAAAAAATATTATATTAGTTCAAATTTGATAGAAACTAATGCAAGTAAATGTATATTACAATCATCGAAAACTAGTAGTTTAATACAAATGTATCTGCTCATTCGCGGTTTTATTCAATTCAATTCCCTACACACTTGTCTATTAGTTTTTCATGTAAATTAAAATGAGAAAAATGTTGAAAACAAATTCCGACGATTCTTAAGCATACAAGAAAATCCACCCAAAAACCAACCCGAACCGACAAACCGACCGAAATTGAACCGAACCGAACCGAACCGGCCTTATTTGATTCGGTTTCGGTTTTGTATATTTATTTCGGTTTTTGTCGATTTCGGTTCGGTTCGGGTTATCTAGGTTTGAAATAGCTAAACTGACCTGAACCGAGTTATTCGGTTTGGTTTCGGTTATGCTATCTATTTCTAGGTTTGGATCAGGTTTGACCCGATGCACCCCTACAATATATAAGTGGAGCTCGGGGAACTGTAGCGATAACACATGTCGTCGCTAAAGATGCCACTGCCCATTGGGCCCACTTTCTCAACATACCTTTCTTGGTAAGAGCTGGACAAAGAGACCCATACGCTAAATATTTTCCCAATTTAATACTATCCTCGTCCCATAAAAAATGTCCAGTTTGACTTTTTACGGTATAACTTGTTCAACTGTGACATTAAATACTTTTATGTGTGTTATATAATACTTGAAGAAAAATATATAAATGCATTGGATTTTAAAGTATTTTCATTGATATAATTTTTATCAAGTATTATATAGCACAAATAAAAATATTTAAGGTCAAAGTTAAATAAGAAAGACAAAAAAAGTCAAATTTGACACTTATTATGGGACATAGGGAGTAACTTTTTTTTTTGTTATTAAATCAGCTTGCCAAAACGAAATCACCCCGCCAAAACCTTTAGCGACGACATCTATCGTTGCTAAAGGCATATACCTATTAAATATGTTTTTTCCGAAAAATAATTTAATATTATTAAAAATTAAATTAGAAAATAATTAAATAAAACCTTTTAATGGATGTATACCTAGCGGCGACATATGTCGTCGCTAAAAGTGTATAGTTGTAGTTAAATAATATTCATTTTTGGGTTGTATAGTTTTATTTTACTAAGAATATTTATAAATGATTAAATATTGATTTAAGATAAAAACGACAAAAAGTGATAGTCCTAACTCACAACCAAAAAAGCGCCGGTACAATGCAGGTAAGAAAACACCATCCTAAGGGCAACATAGATATAGTTCAAAAAAAAAGGACAACATAGATTTCCCCCATGTTAAATACGTTATATACAATAACTTAAATTAAGAGAGTTGTGTGTCTATCGGCAAACATTCCGCTCATTGAAAGCCTAAATCGTTAGTTCGAGTCCTACTATAGCCAATATACCAATCAACTCTCTTTTTGAAAAAAAATTAGTACTAGTATATGTATATAACTATTCCTTCCATCACAAATAAAACAGTTTGCTTTACCATTTTTAATACAAAAAGAAATGTTTTTCACGGTGATGAGTTATAAGAAGTAATCCTTGTTCCCATTGTTGCGATATTTTGTTATTTAGATAGTGCTCATACAATGTTTGATAAAATATCTGATAAAAATTTGGCTATGTGGGCATATGATGTTTGTTTATTTGCTATGTATTTTGTATTTTTGTATCCCAAAAGTATGAAATCATAGCTGGAAGGAGGCTCATTTATGTCTTTTTGTCATAGCGTCATTTCCAGTTTCCATTATGGTCGGTTTATCGCATTACCCTAATGCATTGATATTTTAATATGATAGTATGATATATTGAAATGGACTATATGTAAATGCCTTGATTGATATAGTTTTTAATGCTTAATTTTGTTTGTATTCTATGAAAGTTTGATTTCTCTGCATTGATATTTTAATATGATAGTATGATATATTGAAATGGACTATATGTAAATGCCTTGATTGATATAGTTTTTAATGCTTAATTTTGTTTGTATTCTATGAAAGTTTGATTTCTCTGCTTTGTGGTTTCATGTAGCGAACTTTGTGACGTTTTTTGTCAAAATTTATTGTCATTAAATGGAAGAGAGATGAGGTTGCTATATCTTTGAATGGATTTTCGGTTCTTAAAAGTGATGTACATTTGCCTCATATACATCTCCTTTAGCATATTGGAATTGAATGGATCTCTCCCTATACAAGATAAAGTACGTAACTTGTTAAAATATTTAGCAACAGAAGTCTCATTTTGAGATAAAGAGTTAATTTTGTGGTGTAAGTTAAAAATAACAGACCCATCAACCATGCTAAAAGTATCTTTCAATTCATTCCAAACTTCTGAAGGTCTTTTAAAAAAACATTTGACCCAAAAATAGTTCTTCAGATATAGTTTAAAATCCAACAAAAAAGAATGGCATTCACTCTATCCCGCTGTCTACCCATAACCTCAGCAGTATTAGACATTCTGCATGTGCCATCAATAAAACCAATTTTATTTTTACCCTAAACAGCTAAAAGCATAGCACAAGACTAAACATTATAATTTTTTTCCCTCTTAGTTTGATGGACACAACAGTTAAAGAAGTTGAATAATTACAATGTAAATGTATTGAGTGACTTAAATCCAGTTTACTTATTAAGGTGACAAGATCATCCTCAAAATGAAAAAAACCTCACACTCATCATCAGTGTAACCATGAACAAACATGATAACAAATAACAAATAGAGACAAGCACAAAGCACTAATCAAACACTCAAAAGAGCAGAGAAAGAAGTTTCCAGGCATTCCTTACCTCTAAAGTGGTAGGTCAAGGGTGCACACAAGCAATCTCAACAATAAAAAATAGAACAATAAACAAATAACACAAAATACACAAACAAACAATCCTCAACTTCCAGTGTGTCCCAATCTATCCTCCAGCAGTTTAATGCAAGAAAATAAAAGACATAAATTAAAGAAAGAGAGCATGAGAGGTGTTAAAAAGCACGCAAAATATAAAAGCATCGGAAACCAGACCTACTACACACTTGACTCAATTAATAATGATATATAGCATATAACAATCGATCCAATTAACCCGGATCCAAGAACCAGCAAACCCTAATTTCTCAAAATTAGCTTAATCTCCCAAAATCACTTCCAAAAGTACCAAGAACACCAAGTCTATTGATTAAAGGTACTTAATGGACACAAGAAGCCTTTAAAGATGACAATCCCCAAAATACCCAAACCCTAATTTTTTCAAATATTAGGCATTTTCAAAAAATCCTTTAGATCTAAACGATTAGACAACATATCTATCAATTAACAGGGGTAATTGAAAAATAACAAAGTAACTCAAAAAAACCCCCAAATTTATCAAAACCCAAAAAATTTTAAAATTGATTTTCAGAACAAGATAGATCGTAACCTGGCTCTGGAACCATGTAGAAAACACACAACTAAATACTTCTTATTATATTAATAATTACAATACAACTAAGAATGTTCTCAAACAGTTAACCAAATCAATACAAATCACCAAGACAACAACAGAATGAATCTAAATATTGATCAAAATAATCAAAAACTATCTAGGGTTTTTTGAGAGAGAGTGAAAGTTATCAGGTTTTAGAGAGAGAGAGTTTTCTAGAATGTTGAATGAGAGTCAAGCTTAACGTGAGGCTATTTATACATCTGATTTCAAGTTTGACATATTGCAATCCAGGTCCTTCTTTCTTTTTAGAATGGTCCTTCTGTGTTATTCCTATGTTAATATGACCTCATGTCTTTCAAGATAACTTCACAATCAGCACAAGTGTTCCAAGCACACCCTTTGGACAATAACTGAAGAGATAAAAATACAAAGTTATTCCTTAGGTAATTGTGGCAGAATTAAGCGGTGAAGCTTATAAACCTCGAGTCGTTGTCCCAACGAGGGTTGAACTGATCTCGTCACTCAAGATCGTGAGATATGTGAGATGAACAGGTTTAAAAGATGATTTGGTTTTGATTATACTACGACAACAATTAAAAAGCGGTTAAATTAAAGGAAAGCAATAAAGTGACGCAAATAAAATAAACAAGTAAAGTTGCATGAAATAAAGTGACTTAAAGGAAGCGATAATTAAAGTGCGAAAAGTAATTAAAACAGTAAATGAAATTAAAGACAATATGTTTGCAAGGCGACTTGAACAAGTTCATTAAGTGTTAGCTAATGGTTTGTGATGAATTATTTTCCTTTCTCGAGATTAGTTGTCAATTAATCTTTTGAAGAGATAATAACTCTAGACAAGTGATTTAATCGTTCTCCGCTTTTGTTCTTCGAATAATAAAATCACAAGTCTAAGTAATCTTAATGATTATTAATCACAAACGTTTAATGCTCGCACTTAACTCACAAACTCGAGTTACTAAGCAAACACGATTAAAACTACTCGCGACTCATATTAAATAACATAAAGCAATAAAGAAAATAAAAGTTAACTTTGAAGATAAAATGATTTTGGTTTTCAAGATTTAAGAAAAACGAAAAGTAAAATTAACTAGACACTAAAAGAAAAGTTTAAGACGAAGTGAAATTAAACGTAAATAAAGTTTAAAACTAAAAACGAAAGACATAAGACTTAAATAAGAAAACGTTACTAAAAAGATTCTTAAGAAAATTTGACAGAGTTTCGTTTAGGTAAAACTAATAAGAACCTCACTCGATGAGACGATGAGGTGAATCAATGCCTAACTCGGCAAAAGAAAGAAATTAAACTCGAAAAGAAATGAACCAGACCATACTCGCTATCTAACTTGTTCCATACTCGCAATACTAAAGTTGATACTCGCTAAAGGCAACTCATACTCGCTAGATCACAACTATGAACCAAACTCGCAACTAACAAGCCCCATACTCGCAGATATCATTCTCCATACTCGCAAAACATGTCAAACTCGTAATAACTCAAAGCAAATTATCATACTCGCAATACCCTAGTTGATACTCGCAAAATTTGGAACCATACTCGCTAACATGTAAACCATACTCGCTAACCTAGGTTCTATACTCGCAAAACCCTAAACTTAGAAAACCAAACTCGCAAAATTAAAGGAAAACAAGCTGGACGATTTAAGACTTGGAACAAATGATCAAAACTAAGAAAAATTTATAAAAACTTAATAACAAAACTAATTTTAATCACAAATAAGCTTGTATAAAAGCTTACGACTCAAAAAGAAACACTAACCCATTATTTTTACAAAATGATTCGAACCAAAATACCATGCAAAGTTGATGAAAACTTTATAAAAGCTCTTATGAACGAATTTGATGATTGAAACAATAAAAGACTCTAATGAAAATAAGCTTAACAAGTGAAGAGATTAAGACAAGAAATTAAAGTGCGCGAAAATAAGCTAAAGATTAAGACATCAAAATAAAACTTGCATTAATAAAATTTTTACACTAAGACTCAAAATAAAAACTAACACCTACTAAATTCTACTCCCTACTCCTACTAACTACCTACCAGCTTCAAAATGAAGCCACCCATGGGGTATTTATCATGCTAGGGGGAGTCCAAGTTTGCCTTCGTGTACATTTTGCCCCCTAGACTTTTACATCTCATGAAAAAGACACATAAACTATATTATCAAACTAATAAACGTCTAATACTTCTAAATGTAACGTCTTGTAACTTTGAGGCTTCGTGTTGACGTGTTCTCTAAAAGTCTTCAAAGATGTAAAAGTGATCACTTGCTCGAATTTGGGAAGCTTATCGTGATAATTATCTTTAAACTTCGATTAAGTGTCTCTTTCATTTTCTTGAGCCTTTAAGAGATAAATTCGTCGTCACGGGCTTTTCTTACGTAGATAACATCGTTGACTCGGCTTTTCGACAATTTTCCACATCTCGTGCTCGTTTTAGGCTTTTTGGTTGATTTTGATGTCATTTATGCAATATCCTTCCCTGCACGATCACAAACACAAAAACACGATATCTTTGGCGTTTAACGTTAGTTTTTGGTCTTATAAGGTCTAAAAATGGTGAATAAAAGGTATGTGAATAAGCACATACCATTAGGTTATAACCACTTATCAGATTAACTCTGTATATCTTAACAAGTACTAAATTTACTTCCGTAGAGCGTTGATAACAAGTTCATATTATGGGGGCCAAATAGGAAAGAGCACTCCCCAGGAGAGGTTTGATATTTCTTCTTTATGGCTCTTTTTGAAAAGATAATTGATGAAATCAAATATTGTTATATACAAAGATATGCTATGTGATTGATGAGACGAAAAGTGTTACGCTTTTAAGGGGTCATTTAAGCCTTAATTCGTATAAATGTGATCAAATATTGCCCTAAATCGTTCCTTTTGTCATTTTAGGTACTTTTGAGAAGAATTCTGGAAAACATGCATATTTGGACGTTTTTGGAGCATAAAAGTGAAGAAAACGACAAAGTCTCAAAAGAAGCTGGAATTACTACCTGACGGCGTCAGAGTCACAAGGTGACGCCTTCAGCAAACCTTGATAAAGGAGTGGAAACCATTTTACAAATGACGGGCCAGAAAGATTTGGGAATTTTACACCTGACGCCGTCAGGTGTTATTTGGTGTAGGCCGTCAGGTTATAATTTAAAGAGTGACGGCCCAGAAGGAAACAAAGAGTGACGGCGTCAGAAGTGGATCTAGGCCATCCGAGAAACCTAATGGCGGCGGGCTGACGGCGTCAGACCCTATAACCTGACGCCGTCAGAGTGTAAAAGTCTATATATAGTTTTCTATTTTTCATTCATTAGTGTGGAACTTTGTGGAGAACTTTTAGCACCAAACCCTAGACGAATTTTCTGTACTTTTTAGGGTTTCCAACCCTTGGAACCCTCATGCTTAATTAAAGATAAGTCTTCACTTTAATTCAATCAATATGTCTATGTGTTGGTTGATTATCTCTTTTGCTTGTCTTTTAATTAACATGTGTAGCTAAATTCTCTTGTGTTTGCTTAGATCTAATGAAACCTAACTATTAATTATTGGTTAATTGATGTGTTGTTGTTTGTTGGGATGATTGTTCCATCAATGTTAGGCTCAAGAAAACTGGCCAACCTCCTTTATGGTAACATGCTTGAACGTCTTGGGAAACATGTAGCCAAGGCATACTAGGCTATTAAGGTAGTATTTAACGCATGAGCCACTGTTTACAATCCCTATGGTTGTGTTGTGCATGGCATAGGAGGAGATAAGAGCTCATAGAATTGGAGAGATATGTATGCCACTCCATGAGTTATTAGGAATACACCCTTCATCCACACAAGTAACATACATATCAATTAACCGGTAAAAGATAGTTAGGGAGTAATGAAGTCTAAGTAAACACACTCTTCTCCATATTGTTTTCACAACCAAATAGTTTAGATATTTTATTTTATTTGCAATTGTAGTTATCTTGGGTTAGTTGACTAGCAACTAATTCCGCCCACTCCTTCAAAACAGAGATTTTACTTGCTTTCATAAAAATATAAAAATACAAAAAGAATCTTCCTTCACCCTTAGACCTATTAGAGTAGTTTTTCTATCCTAACGAACACTATTCCCTATGACAGAACGATCAATCCCCCGTACTTACCACTATCCTATACTACATCGGTCAGGTACACTGCCTGGTGGGGTTGTAAGCCTCTTGAGATCCCTCGAGAGGTAAAACCTGTTGTAAGGTCGCAAAACCACGCATCATGTTTTTGGCGCCGCTGCCGGGGAATAGTTATTGTTTAGGTAGAATTTTTATTTTATTAGGTCTACTCGCTAGATTCCTTTCTAGTGAGATTTTTATTTTATTTTTCTAGGATTTCTTTACTCTATCTTACTTCTTCGTGTTTTTGTTCGTAACCTTTACCATCCGCCATCATGGAAGGTGGTAACATCCTTGATCCCAATAACCCACTTCAACCAAACCACCCACCAGAACCAAACCAACCTCCTAGACCCCGTACCTTAGGAGAGTATTCCCGACCTAGCCACCTTGGCTATCGCAACACCATTGAGCTCACTCAAGGAGCCAATGTCACTCCCTTGCGATCCGACACCATCCGGTTGGTGCAAAGAGGATGCGCATTCCATGGACTTTGTTCCGAAGATCCAAATCAACATCTCAAGGATTTCCTAAAAATCGTAGATTCCATACACCTTGATGTTGCCACTCGAGAGACGACCCGATTGCGTCTCTTCCAATTCTCTCTACGGGACCAAGCTAGTCAATGGCTTGAGCGACTTCCCGCAGGATCCATCACCTCTTGGGATGATCTCACAACTCGTTTCCTTGCTCAATTTTTCCCACCGGGGAGAACTACCAAGCTAAGGAATGATATCTTGGCGTTCCAACAACGCCAAGGCGAAACCCTCTACGAGGCATGGACTCGATTCAAGGACTTACTCCAAAAAGTCCCTCATCATGGCATAGACCTTTGGCTCCAAGTCCAAATCTTCTATGACCACATCAATCTCCACACGAGGCAAACCATTGACCAAGCGGCCGGTGGCAAGCTACGTGATCTAAGTGCGGAACAATCATGGGATCTCCTAGAAGATCTTGCTCTATATGACAACGAAAGTTGGAATGATCCCCGTGATTTGAATAAAACGGTCAAGGCAATATCTTTGCCTTCGAATAATTCAAGCACTTCCGACCGTAGGATCATAGAACTTGAAGACCAAGTCAAGTTTCTCATGAAATCCTACGAAGCTCCTAAACCTTCAAGCCAAGTGAACAAAATCACTTCTTCGTGCGAATTATGTAGTGGTCCCCACGACACTCGTGATTGCATGGAACTCCCCGAACAAGCTTTTGCGGACTACGCATCCACGCGTACCGACGGAGCGGGAGATAAGTGGTACACTTTCAAACCCGAGCCAAACCCTTACGGAGATTCATACAACCCCTCATGGAAAAATCACCCCAACCTTAGGTGGAAGTCAAACCAAAACGCACCCCAAAACAATTCTTCCAACCCACCTAACCGGTTTCAACCCAACGGTAATTCCTCAAACCGTACCTTCAACAACAATCCTTCCAACAACTATGGTAGTACCAACAACTTTGAAGGATTGATGTCCAATTTTATGGCATCTCAAGAAGCTCGCATAGCTAAATTCACATCCGAATTCAATCAACAACAAGTAGAGATGACCAATAAAATTGACAACTTGTTGAAAGCCCTCAACAACCAAGTGCTATCACCCCCACAAAAGGACGCTAGAAACACCAATAGCGAACCACAAATCAAGGACCCCTCTTCATCCAAACATGTCCACTTCGTCAACGTTGTGACCATTAGACCAATTGATAGGAGTGAGAATGATAGTGAATCAAAGGATGAGAGTAAGGAATTAGAGGATGATAGGAAGGCTAAGGTTAGCGAAATAGAAGAAGTAGAGGAGGAGGATTACTTCAATAGGTTACCCACTAAGGAAGAGCGAGCATATCATAAGAATCTATTCGATGACTCCGAGACCCCATACATCCTAGGTAACCCAATTTTCAAGGTGGGCGATCCATCTAATCTCAACATACCATGCAACATCGGGCATTTGCATATTTGGAAAGCGTACATTGACCCTAGATCACCCATTAACATCATGACTAGAGCTCAATACAATTTGATAATGAAAAGTCAACTAGGGTATAGAGTGTTTCCCGATAAGGGATGGATTAGTAACTTCACGGGAAGAGTTAAAGGATTACCGGTTTATGTAG
This sequence comes from Artemisia annua, assembly GCA_014162995.1. Lineage (NCBI taxonomy): Eukaryota > Viridiplantae > Streptophyta > Magnoliopsida > Asterales > Asteraceae > Artemisia > Artemisia annua. Next base: position 114,564 of record LBNU01005349.1, on the reverse strand, counting down.
GAAACTTTACCTATGTCACCGACTTTGTGATTGTAGAAGATATCCGCCCAATAATCGATGCAAGTGTGACCCAAGTAGTCTTAGGCAAACCATTTATCGAGGTCTCTAGAATGACTCATGAACCTTCCTTAGGGATAGTCACATTTAAGGATGAGACCGATGAGGTGAACTACCAAATGCCGTATAAGATAGAGCAATACCAACACTTGTCAAACGTTGAGAAGGAGCTCAAACAAGCGGTTTACTATAGGAATGATGAGGATAGACGTAGGGGAGTAGACTATGTCATGAAAAGGATTTTCGGTTTCTATAAGGATTGTTTGAACTTAGGGCCCGAATACAAAACCGGAAAAGAGGATGACTTAGGAACCGAGACCAACGACGAAGTCACGTAACGTACGGTGACTTTGAGTCTAGCTACAAGACTCGTAAATAAAGAAAAGCGCTTCTTGGGAGGCAACCCATGTTTTGTTTGTTTTTGTGTGTTTATTTGATTTTATTTGTTTCCGTATGTAAGTTATATTTCTTGTTATTGATTCATGCTTCAAACTAAATTGTGAAAATGCTTTATTTTGTTTTTAACTTCGTCTTAACTACATATAAAGGTATTTTGCAAAAGCTAAGTGTAAGGGAAATCTAAATCGGTTTATAAAGAACGAATGAACATGAATCATAACAATGAAATTAACATACATATTAGTATTTGTTTGAGTCAAATGCTTGTATCGAGTCATAATGAATTTTTGCAGGAATTCCAGGAAGTAAGATCTAGTTTTTCCAGAATTTTTCCCGGAAACTTAACATGAGAATTCTGTCAGAACTTTCTGACGGCGTCAGGGTTAACACCTGACGGCGTCAGGTTATAATTTTCTGCAATTTTTGAAAGTTTTGTATTTTTCCGGAAACCTAAAAAGTTTTGTCAATTCTTTAACTTATAATCTCCAGGAATTCTGCAAAATATTCATTCCACAAGCATTATATCTTATTATGTAGATTTTACCGCCGATTTTACGCGAGGTTGGCCTTTATCTTTTTCAGGTTAACAGGTTATTTTGGACAAGAAGACGTTTATTATTTTGGAAGGGAAGCTTTGAACGTTCGTCTATCTTGGAAGAAGATCTAACCATGTTACATCATTATCCACAACAAACGATTCAGGGGAGTATTTGATTTCATTCTTTCATCTTATTTACTTTTACGTCTTTTATTTGAACATTGGGGACAATGTTCGGTTTAAGTGTAAGGGGGGTAAATGAAAGCACCGTTGAGAATATACTTATGCTTGATGTTTTGCTTTGTTTGATAGTAAATTTGTAATAAAACCAAGAGAAATGTTTGTTAGGGCAATTTTAGCGCCAATTTAAAATTTTTTACAACATTTAGAAGTGAAACCTTGATCTTAATGAGCGTCTCATGGATAGGAAATTGTATGACTAGCACAAAACCGTACCACTAAAAAATTTTCCACCCCAAATATGTGAGGTTCGCCCCTAGAATTGGTAGGAAAAGCATCCATCTTTGGTGCTATGATGTGAGTACCGGTAGTATTTAGATTCTAGAACTTGCGTTAGGACCATCTCAAATCCACAAGTGAGACTACATTCGTGTAGTTAAGATTTACTACATGATAAGAGGCATTAGGATTAACCCATTGTTTTACACCCGTATATTTGTTATAATTACATTGACTTCATTGGTCAAGTAATTCTCCCACACCCTTTGCGTTGTATCCATTTTTGGTACACGATACCCCTAGTACACCCCTCCGAGCCTATCCTTTCGTTTCGACCTTTGAGCATCTTACTCAAAGTGAGAATTTGTTTACACCCCACTAAATGTACACCCAAATCGCCTTAGCCTACCTTGTATGCACCCACCTTTGGTGCATTATTGTGAAAACATTTGTTAAACCCTTAGTTAATTATCCGGTCAATTACATGGTTGCTAAGTTAAGTCATATCCTTGTACATATTGTTTTGGGACGATTGGGACTCATGGGTAAAGTACTAGTGTAATGAAGTAATGGGGAAGAACAACATTATTACCCCCATACGTGCTAAATATTTAAAAAGTACTCCAAGTTTTTCGATTATCTTAATTCGAGTCATTAGAATAGTGATTGTAAAGTTATGTAAAGATTCAAGTGTAAGGGGAATGCAAATCCCCTATGATGTATTATTTTGGATGGTAGGGCAAGAGTGTATGAAAAAAAAATCGAAAAATCAAGAAAAATACAAAAAAATATGAAAAAGAAAGAAGAAAAACATACGGACTACCATCCCGTTTCCTTTTATGTTCCTTTTTAGTTTTTGTTATTTCATTTTTAGACTAAGATTGAGTCGAGTCTTGACTTAAGCAACGATGTAGAGTGCATGTATTTGATCATGATAATTAACTCGCCACCACTAAAATACCCTTTATTCCAACCAAACCGTGTTATCATATCCCTACACCTTACGTTACAACCCTTTATAAAGCCCTCTTTGATAGTTTATCTTAGGTGCTTACGCCTAGTGGAGGAGTAATTGATCCTTTCCCAAGCCTATGGTAATCTATTTGCTATGACAGGTAGTGAGTGTTATTTTCCGTTTCCATTTATGAGATATAAACTTTATGACATTTGAGAGATGTGAGAATCCAAACACTATTTGTGAGGTGCTAGTGTATGATTTCCGTGCTTGTTATGATTAGGGTCTAATAACTATTTGTTGTAATTACTTTTATATTCGTGTTAAATGACCCCTAACTCATATTTTGATTGGAATAAAAGCTCATTTGCTTGAGGACAAGCAAATCTCAAGTGTAAGGGTATTTGATGAGACGAAAAGTGTTACGCTTTTAGGGGGTCATTTAAGCCCTAATTCGTATAAATGTGATCAAATATTGCCCTAAATCGTTCCTTTTGTCATTTTAGGTACTTTTGAGAGGAATTCTGGAAAACATGCATATTCGGACGTTTTTGGAGCATAAAAGTGAAGAAAACGACAAAGTCTCAAAAGATGAAGATTTACAACCTGACGGCGTCAGAAGTCACAAGGTGACGCCGTCAGAAAGCCTTGACAAAAGAGTGGAATCCAATTTTCAAATGACGGGCCAGAGGAAATTTTGGAATTAACACCTGACGCCGTCAGGTGTTAGGAAAAGTAGGCCGTCAGGTTATATTTTAAAGAGTGACGGCCCAGAAGGTTTTATAAGGTGACGGCGTCAGAAGTGGATCTAGGCCATCCGAGAAACCTAATGGCGGCGAGCTGACGGCGTCAGCCCTTATAACCTGACGCCGTCAGAGTGTAAAATCTATATATAGTTTTCTAATTTTCATTCATTAGTGTGGAACTTTGTGGAGAACTTTTAGGGCAAACCCTAAAGACGAATTTTCTGTACTTTTTAGGGTTTCCAACCCTTGGAACCCTCATGCTTAATTAAAGATAAGTCTTCACTTTAATTCAATCAATATGTCTATGTGTTGGTTGATTATCTCTTTTGCTTGTCTTTTAATTAACATGTGTAGCTAAATTCTCTAGTGTTTGCTTAGATCTAATGAAACCTAACTATTAATTATTGGTTAATTGGTGTGTGTTGTTGTTTGTTGGGATGATTGTTCCATCAATGTTAGGCTCAAGAAAACTGGCCAACCTCCTTTATGGTAACGTGCTTGAACGTCTTGGGAAACATGTAGCCAAGGCATACTAGGCTATTAAGGTAGTATTTAACGCATGAGCCACTGTTTACAACCCCTATGGTTGTGCCGTGCATGGCATAGGGCGAGATAAGAGCTCATAGAATTGGAGAGATATGTATGCCACTCCATGAGTTATTAGGAATACACCCTTCATCCACACAAGTAACATACATATCAATTAACCGGTAAAAGATAGTTAGGGAGTAATGAAATCTAAGTAAACACAACTTTCTCCATATTGTTTTCACAACCACAATAGTTTAGATATTTATTTTATTTTAATTTGCATAAGTAGTAAACTTGGGTTAGTTGACTAGCAACTAATTCCGCCCTTCTTCCAAAACCGAGATTTTACTTGCTTTCCATAAAACATAAAAATACAAAAAGAATCTTCCTTCCACCCTTAGACCTATTAGAGTAGTTTTTCTATCCTAACGAACACTATTCCCTGTGAGAGAACGATCAATCCCCCGTACTTACCACTATCCTATACTACATCGGTCAGGTACACTGCCTGGTGGGGTTGTAAGCCTCTTGAGATCCCTCGAGAGGTAAAACCTGTTGTAAGGTCACAAAACCACGCATCAAGTTTTTGGCGCCGCTGCCGGGGAATAGTTATTGTTTAGGTAGAATTTTTATTTCTTTAGGTCTACTCACTAGATTCCTTTCTAGTGAGATTTTTATTTTCTTTTTCTAGGATTTCTTTAGTCTATCTTTTTCTTCGTGTTTTTGTTCGTAATCTTTACCATCCGCCATCATGGAAGGTGGTAACATCCTTGATCCCAACAACCTAATTCAACCAAACCACCCACCACAACCAAACCAACCTCCTAGACCCCGCACCTTAGGAGAGTATTCCCGACCTAGCCACCTTGGCTATCGAAACACCATTGAGCTCACTCAAGGAGCCAATGTCACTCCCTTGCGATCCGACACCATCCGGTTGGTGCAAAGCGGATGCGCATTCCATGGACTTCGTTCCGAAGATCCAAACCAACATCTCAAGGATTTCCTCAAAATCGTAGATTCCATAGACCTTGATGTTGCAACTCGAGAGACGACCCGATTGCGTCTCTTCCAATTCTCTCTACGGGACCAAGCTAGTCAATGGCTTGAGCGACTTCCCGCAGGATCCATCACCTCTTGGGACGATCTCACAACTCGTTTCCTTGCTCAATTTTTCCCACCGGGGAGAACTACCAAGCTAAGGAATGATATCTTGGCGTTCCAACAACGCCAAGGCGAAACCCTCTACGAGGCATGGACTCGATTCAAGGACTTACTCCAAAAAGTCCCTCATCATGGCATAGACCTTTGGCTCCAAGTCCAAATCTTCTATGACCACATCAATCTCCACACGAGGCAAACCATTGACCAAGCGGCCGGTGGCAAGCTACGTGATCTAAGTGCGGAACAATCATGGGATCTCCTAGAAGATCTTGCTCTATATGACAACGAAAGTTGGAATGATCCCCGTGATTTGAATAAAACGGTCAAGGCAATATCTTTGCCTTCGAATAATTCAAGCACTTCCGACCGTAGGATCATAGAACTTGAAGACCAAGTCAAGTTTCTCATGAAATCCTACGAAGCTCCTAAACCTTCAAGCCAAGTGAACAAAATCACTTCTTCGTGCGAATTATGTAGTGGTCCCCACGACACTCGTGATTGCATGGAACTCCCCGAACAAGCTTTTGCGGACTACGCATCCACGCGTACCGACGGAGCGGGAGATAAGTGGTACACTTTCAAACCCGAGCCAAACCCTTACGGAGATTCATACAACCCCTCATGGAAAAATCACCCCAACCTTAGGTGGAAGTCAAACCAAAACGCGCCCCAAAACAATTCTTCCAACCCACCTAATCGGTTTCAACCCAACGGTCCTTCCTCAAACCGTACCTTCAACAACAATCCTTCCAACAACTATGGTAGTACCAACAACTTCGAAGGGTTGATATCCAACTTTATGGCATCTCAAAAAGCTCGTATAGCTAAATTCACATCCGAATTCAATCAACAACAAGTAGAGATGACCAATAAGATTGACAACTTGTTGAAGGCCCTCAACAACCAAGTGCTATCACCCCCACATAAGGACGCTAGGAACACCAATAGCGGAACCCAAATCAAAGACCCTTCTTCATCCAAACATGTCCACTTCGTCAACGTTGTCACCATTAGACCAATTGATAGGAGTGAGGATGATAGTGAATCAAAGGATGAGAATAAGGGAGTAGAGGATGATAGGAAAGCTAAGATTAGCGAAATAGAAGAAGTAGGAGAAGAGCACTACTTCAATAGGTTACCAACTAGGGAAGAGCGAGCATATCATAAGAATCTATTCGATGACTCCGAGACCCCATACTTCCTAGGTAACCCGATTATCGAAGTGGGCAATCCTTCTAATCTCAACATACCATGCAACATTGGACATTTGCATATATGGAAAGCTTACATCGACCCTAGATCGCCCATAAACATCATGACTAGAGCCCAATACAATTTGATAATGAAAAACCAACTTAGGTATAGGGTGCTCCCCGATAAGGGATGGATTAGTAACTTTACGGGGAGAGTTAAGGGATTACCGGTTTATGTAGGAAACTTTACCTATGTCACCGACTTTGTTATTGTAGAAGATATCCGCCCAATAGTCAACGCAAGTTTAACCCAAGTAGTTTTAGGCAAGCCATTTATCGAGGTCTCTAGAATGACTCATGAACCTTCCTTAGGAATAGTTAAATTAAGGATGAGACCGACGAAGTGAACTACCAAATGCCATATAAGATAGAGCAATTCCAATTATTAATTCACAAAACACATTTAGGCCATCAAATAATTCAAACAACAATTTCTATGGATTTCCTAAACATCATAGAAGTCCAAAAAATTATAAAATCACAACACAAAATTCGTTAATTTCCAATTCGAATTATAATAGTTTTATTTAATTTAATATTAACGATATAACAATTATTTCACAAATCATATTCCAAGCTTCCAAAATTATTTCTAGTATTTTTCTAAGTTCATATGCATTATATAGAGTCCACAAAAATTATTGTACAAGCCCAGAAAATTCAATTCGCAATATTTAGGGTTTATTACGTTTTTAGGGCTTTCATTCGCAAATAAATGATGGAACATGCATGGCTCGTTTTCAAAATTTTATTTGGGTCTTATAAGATGTAAATAACATAGGACAAATACCATGAAGATTATTGGACGAGTAGAACAAGCGTACGAATTGTTATCCTTTTTAACGAGCCAAAACAAACCAAGAAAAATCCCACGAGCACACCACGAACTCCACGACCTTGTAACCATTTTTCACAGACCATATATGATGTGAGGAACATGAGAAAAATAGTGAATGAATTTTATGGGAGTCGTATGATGGAATTCGAA